>QAXK01000163.1:0-32209 GCA_004335735.1 Chlorella sp. KRBP
GGGGTCGCAGCATGCAGCCCGTGTGCAGCGGCAGCAGCTGTCTGGGGCCGCAGCGTGCAGCCCGTGTGCAGTGGCGGCAAGCAGCAGCCCATACTGCCACCAGGTTCAGCAGCAGCGCACGCCGGCGCATACCGGGCAGGCTGCTCCCGTCGCTTTGCAGCAACCATCACGCAGCATGCATTGCAGGGCCTGAGAAAGCTCGCAAAATGTGTGCTCTCCTCACCATGGTGGGGCACACTGCCACGCCACCGCTGTTGCGTGCTGTGCAGCACCACTGTGGAGGACGGGCAGGGCGGTGAGACGGTCTTTCCCAACTCAGACACCAAGGTACGCCTCAGCTTTTGCAAGGGCAAAGACTCGCTGCTGAGGGCTGCAGCACCGTGGTGCATGTCACGATTGCCATTCAAAATGATGGTGGCGATTGTGGTACGCCCTGCACCTCTTCAAGCACAAGCAGGTGTGCAGCAGGCCATGGATATGCAGACATGCCCTGGCCAACAGCAAGCCCTTGTATTGTGGTCCGTGCCCGCGTGGTTGCCTCTCCAGGTGACTGGCTCTGAGTGGAGCGATTGCGCCAGGAAGGGCCTGGCCGTCAAGGCAGTCAAGGGCGACGCGCTCATGTTTTACTCGCTCAAGCCTGACGGCTCAACCGACCAGGCCTCGCTGCACGGCAGCTGCCCCACCGGCAACGGCGGCAACAAGTGAGCGTGTGCAAGAGAGTGTAGCTTGCAGACGGGGCGGCCCGCCGCAGCAACCCAGTCTGCAGAGTGTGTGGATGCGGGTGGAAAGAGGAGCGTGCAGCGGTGCAGGCGTGGAGGCAATGTGTGTGTGTGCGTGCCTACTGTGCAGGTGGAGCGCGACAAAATGGATCCACGTCGGCGAGTTCAAGTGAGCGTTCGAGAAGCCGTGGGTGCCTGGTGCTTGGCGTCCTTCTGGTGCTCCTGCACACACGCTGACCCTTGGGCATGACCTGTTGCTGCTCTGACCGCAGGATGGGCCATTGAAGGCTCCTGGCCATGATAGCGTCCTGCTGCATGATCGTGGATGCATGGCCGTGCTTCATTCTCGCACAATCGCGTCTGCAAGACGAACGCTCGAGCTTACGCACTCTCGTGTTGCACCTCGCTCTCCTTCGCTCTCCATCGCTGCTGCGCGCTTCTCGAATCGCCCGGAAGTCAGAATGGCGCCGGAGGTGCCGCCGGCCACCACACGCTTCTCCTACGTCTACATCCCAGCGGACGTGTGAGCAGCATGCGCAAACTTTGTCCTGCAGTGGCGCCCAGCCTCACTGCTTTTGGCGCGGTAACCCCGCTGTGCGCGGCGCCTGCCGCCGCACCGCAATCGTGCAGGTCAGAGGAGATCCAGCAGCTGCAGCTCGACATACCCGAGGGCAAGGATGTGGAGTGCCTGCTGGACAGGCTCAAGCAGCACTTCGGAGGCAGCGGCATGACGGCGCAGCAAAAGGAGGCGCAGAAGCAGGTGTGCTGGAGCCGCTGGTGATTGCAGTAGCCAGCGGGCTGGCTGGGGCATGCTGTCTGCCGTCAAGCGGAGAGGGCAGGGCTCACGCTAAGCATTGGGCGCCACGGCACGCACACGCGCACGCAGGCGCTGCTGGCTCAGCTGGGCGAGAACGCCAGCAAGGTGGACGCCAGGATGCTCAGCATGGCAACAGACATGCAGATGGTGCGTCCGCCGCGCTTGTCAGCGACGGGACGCCAGGGCAGCGCCGCGACCTTCGCTGCAGCAAGCCAGGGCGCCTGCATGACTGGGCCAGGATGGTGTGGGTTGTTGTTGTTGTTGCATGCCTTCAGCCGGGGCGGCTGTGGCCAGGATGGTGTGGGTGATTGGGCAGGCTTGGCGGTGCCCTGAGCTAAAGCCTGGGCTGGCCCAAGTCCTTGCGTGGAACAGGCAGGCCACATTGCCAGCGCGCCCTCCTGCTGCTGCTACCTGTCTTCCTGCCCCGCTGCAGGTTGAGAACACGTGCCTGCTGGCCAACCACCGCGACGTGGGGTATGTGGGCGTCAACCTGTACACGGACGACCACGCTCAGGCCAAGGAGCTGCCCTTCAACCCACGTGCCTCGGGGCTGGCCGACGCATGCGGGCGCCCCACCGCGGTGCGCGCTCTGTGCATGCCTGAGCTAGTGCACGATGCTCGTGTGCACGGCTGTGATGCCTGGTGATCACGCCTGTGGGCGCTCCACCACGGTGCGCTCTGTGCATGCGCGTCGTGGTGGTGCCTCGTGGGCTGTGGGGCTGGAAGAGGGCTTACGTTGGACGAGCCAGTGCCACAAGTAGAACAGACCGATCGGGCTGCGGGGCTGCAGGGACATGCGGATGTGGGGATGCCTGGCAGGTGCCCCATTGCATTGCGCCTCTTACCTTACTCCCCCAGCCCCACGTAAGTCTTGCTGAACTCGTACATCCTGCCTGCCCCACATGTGGTGGTGCTGTTGGTGCAGGTGCGGGGCGACGCCTTTGTGGCGCGCATCTTTGACAATGACGACGAGTTCCGCCGCATGGACTTCACCCTCGCCGAGGTGTGTGTGTCATCATTGCATGGCGTTCATGACAGGTGTGCGTGTGTGTGTGTCGATACTTGCATCTGTTTGGGCGCCTCGGTGGGGCTGGAGCCCAACTACCGGGCGTATCAGATGTGTGTGGTTAGCTTGCAGACGGGGCGGCCAGCCGGCGGTCAACCAAGGTGGCTGTGACCAGCAGCTGGCGAGGGAATCTGGGCACGAGCCCGGGCCAGAGCATGCAGTGGTCCAGCCACGAAGGCACCAAGGAAACGTCCACGCAGCGCTATGCTCATCTGGTTGCCAGAGATGGCCGCGCCAGATGTAAAGCTCGAAACACACACACACACCGACACCGCAGGCTGCAGCATCATGACACCTGTCATGAACGCCATGCAATGATGATGATGATGACACGCATCGCAGGTGTCCAGCTCAGCGCCCTGGGTCCGGGACGCCAAGGCGCAGGCGGCCAAGCGGGATCGCGGGGGAGCGGAGGCAATGGTGCAGACGGCCAAGGACTTAAGCAGCGGTAGGCAGGCGGCGGTCAAGGCGTTGCCGGCGGCGAAAGCTGCGCCCCCGCCGCTGGTGAGTGCGGTGTTTAGGTGGGCGGGTGGTTTGTCTCTGTCTGGCCATCACAGGAGCATTGCACCTCTGGGTGATGACTCGGCACTCGTTAGCGCATTTTCGCCCATGTGCACCATGCGCGCAGTCGGAGGCGGAGCAGGCCAAGGAGCAGGGCAACGCCGCAGTCAAGCGGGGCGACTGGGCGGCGGCGGCAGCCGCCTACACGCGCGCGCTGGAGCTGCAGCCCGGCATGCTGGCGGCACTCAGCAACCGGGCGCTGGTGCACCTCAAGCTCGGACAAGCGGACCAGGCCATACTCGACTGCGACCAGGTCAGCATCCGCGGCTAAATGGTTTCTTATCAGCGCAAGCAGTGGCGGGTGAGCGGCGTGCAGGGCGGCGTGGAGCAACTGGTGGGGTGCTGACGTGTGTAATGTGCAGGTGCTGCAGCAGGAGCCTGGCCACGTCAAGGCGCTGCTGCGACGGGCGTCGGCGCTCATCACCAAGGGCGAGGTGGACCGTGCGTGCGAGGACTACCGGCAAGTGCTGCGGCTGGAGCCTGTGAACAAGGAGGCGGCGGCAGCGCTGGACAAGCTGCAGCCACCGCCGCCGCCGCCGCCTGCGGAACTTGCTGACGAGATGCATGTGGATGACGCGCCTGCTGCGACGTCGTGACGGCGGTGCTGATGTGCAAGGGCAGGCTCATGCGCATGCGGTGCGAGCAGTTTGTCAACGTGCTTTGCAGCAGCAGGCAACTCCAGTACATGCGTAAAGCCATCACACACCCCGCACGCCCCACAGCGCTTGCTTGATGAGCAAGCATTGGCGAGCATGTGCGCGGTGGCCGAGAGCATGGCAAGCTCACGCACTCATCCTGTGTCTAAGCTCCTCAGCACGCTCCATCACCACACACCACCAGCACAGCATGCCCTCTCCACACCATGGCTCACTCGGCGTGCGGCAGGCGAGACCTCACCGCACGCTTGTCGCGTTGGGGATGCCGAGGCCCCACCACCACCGCCTCCACCGCGGCCATTGGCACGGCCAGGCCCAGCAGCGCCCACGCCACCAGCGCCTGTTGCAGCGGCAGCTGCCGCAGCGCCCGCCACGCCAGGAGCAGCACCGTGCCCACCAAGCCCACCAAGCCCCGCGACCCTCCGCTGCTGCGCGCAGCCGCCACCTGCTGCCGCAGCCACGACGCGGACGAGCTCACCTGCCCCGCCGCCTTCTGCACCACCGTGCGCTGCCCCGACGCTCCCGACCCTCGCGACGCGCTCGCACCAGCCTCGGCAGGCACCTGAGCCTCCAACGCAGCGAAAGGGCTGTCCGCACGGGGCACGGAGGCCTCGTGAGGCGCGACGAGGGGGTGCCGACGTCCTCCCGAAGCCACGCGCAGCACCGCGTCGGCGTGCTGCTCCGCCCGCTGGGCAGCCTCCACCGCATGCCCTGCCTCATGCAGCAGAGAGTGCACGCCCTGGTCCACCACCTTGGCAGCCACCTCCGACTCGCTCGCCCCACCCGCAACCACCACTCCCACGCCCTCCTCCTTCTCAGCCGCGCCACCACCGCCCGCCGCCGCCCCACCACCCGCAGGCTCCGGCGCGCCAAACACCAGGGACCGTCGAGTCCCTCCCGCCCCAGGAGGCCCCACGTCCTCCTTCCCGCGCCCACCCTCCCAGCGGCCCGCGCCCCCTCTCACCTCCTGCGCAGACGCGGGCCGGATGCCGTCCCCACTGCCACCACTGCCACGCCTCGCCGCAGCGCCGCCACTGTCCTGGCCCTCCCCTCCAACCCCACCTGTCGCGCCCTCTTGCATCAGGCCCATCAGCGAGTCGAACGGCATCGAACCGTACGCCCCCGAGCCCCTCTCCGCAGAGTGCCAGTGCGGCACGGCGGAAGACGCCCGCCTGGACTTCGCCTCGCGCACCTCGTCATCCGACGCGCGCACCCACCCGTGCGTGAACGGAATCTCCCCAGCCTCCATGTCGGTGGGAAGCACGTGCTCCCCACTCGGCGACACGGTCCTGACAGAGTGCCCGCCACCGCTGCCAGGCCGCGCAGCCCCAGCGCCACCGCTCACCACGGACGCGCTCCTCCGCGTGTCGCCGTGGCGAGACGAACGAGGCGACGCCAGCTCCCCCGAAGCCATCCTCATTGCGCCGCGCGCGTCTCCAGAGTCCCCCCCGTCCACGGTGCCCAGGCTGCGCGGCCCCGTGCTGCTCGCGCGCTCCACGTGCGAAGCCCAGGCCTCGTAGCGACGCGGCGAGCTCGACGGCGCGTGCACGGGGTCAGCGAGGCGCACGTCCCGGCTGTCGCCCCGGCCGCGCGCGCTGCTGCTGCTGCTGGCGCCGACGGCTGCGTAGGCGCGGGGAGAGGGCGCCAAGTTGAACCAGCTGCCGCTGTTGGGTGCCGCGCTGTCGCTGCCTGTGGTGGGGTGCTCTGCCATCTCAGGCATCACCACCATGCCGAGCATCAGCTCGCGGTCATCGGGCACCGAACCCGGCAGCGAGGAGGTCGCCACCTGCGCAGCATCAGTCGCACCAGATATGGACGATGTGGGTAGTCCCAAGGCGTCGATGCTCCCACGACGCTCACAGACAGGGGTGAAACGCGCTGCGATCCGCTAGTTGATACGATCCAGCCACCAGCCCTGACACGAACCTGCTGCAGAGCCAGCGAAAGGTCCGGAGTGTCGTCCTCCTCGCTGGCTGCCGTGGCGGGCATAAAGTCGTCTGACGCCCGCGCAGGAGGCCCCGCAGCCGCCGCAGCCCCCGCAGCCGCCGGCACCACAGGCCCGAGCTTGACCTCGACGCCGCTGGAGTTGCGCAGCGGCGCACGAGGAGGCCCAGCCGTCACCTGCTCCCCTTCCTCCTCTTCCTGTCCCTGCCGCTCCGGGATCGTCACGCAAGCGGCGCCCTCCTCCTCCTCTGGGGGAGCGGGCACGCCATACCGCTCCCTCAGGCTGATGCGCCGCTCCCTCTGCACTTCCTGCGGCTGGGGCTTGTAGCCTGGAGAGGACACCGCCGGGGCGTGAAGCGCCGCAGACAGCGGCGGCTGCTCTCCCCCTGCAGCAATCGCAGCGCCGCTCGTGCGCTCTCCTCCAGTTGTCTCAACCTGCACACAGTAGTGGAGCAACAGTGGGGCATGTCCAATCGCCCCTAACACGCCCTTCACTTGTGGCAAGTACTTGCAGCAAGCATCAAGACGACAGGCAACAATTCCAAATCCTCACCTGGCCTGAGCTGACGCCCGTGTGCACGGCCCCACTAGGCCCCTCCTCCTCCTCGCCCTCCTCCGCCGTCGTCACCTCATACAGCAAGCCCTGCCCCTGCTGCTGCTGCTGCTGCTGCTGCTGCCACCGCGGCGCCGATGGCAGCACCTCGCCCACCCCGACCACCCCCGCCGCCGCGCCCGCCGCCGCCGCAGCTGCCGCCGCCGAAGCCAGCCCTGGCACTGCTGCACTCGCCCCCGGCTGCACCCACAGGCTCAGGGACTCCGCAACGTAGGGCAAGCGGGCGGAAGACGATGGCGTCCCCAGCATGCCAAACCCTAGCGCTGCCGCGCTGGCAGCCCCTGGTGGGAGGGCGTCGGCGGCGGTGGAGCGACGCATGGGGAATACGTACGGGGTGACCTGGTCCTCCTGGGGGTGGGCGCCTGAGAGACGCCTGGGCATGGTCCTGGAGGTGGTGGTGGCGGTGGCGGTGGACGGAGGGATGGGAGGCTGGCCCTGGCGCGCTCCTGGGTCCGAGATGGCAGGGGCGCGGGCGAGAGTGCCAGGGGAAGCACCGATGCTCGAGCGACGCTGCGAAGGGCCCGGAGGAGGCAGGTCGGGTGCTGCGCCCTCTGCGGTGGGGCTCAGGGCGCCGGAGGCGGCTGCGGCGAGGGCGGCGAGAGCGGCGGAGGCGCTGCCGCTGGCGGCGCTGCTGGCCGTCTCCAGGCTGCCGACGAGCGGACGGCCTGCGAGAGCGACAGCAGGCTCAGCGCGTGAGCAGCGACTCGCCCGACACGAGCGATGCGTTTGGTGAACAGGAGCAGCGCAGTGTACCATGGCCAAAAGACTCACCTTGCGACGTGAATATCAAGTCCACCTCGGCCTCCTCTTGCTCGGCCTGCTCCAAGCTGTCGAGCACAGTCGCCACAGACGTCGACAAACTCCCCCCGTGCTGCTCAGGTGCAACCACCACCGCCGCCACCACCGCTGGGCCCCTGGGCTGCCTGTCCTCCGCTGGCCGCGCATCAGGCTCAGGCTGCGCTGGCGAGGAGCGCAGTAGCTCGTGCAGGGCAGTGGCCGCGGCATCCGTGGCGTGCACCGTCAGCTGCTGCTGTGGCTGCTGCTGGCTTGCACGCGCCGCCGCCGTTGCCGCCGGTGTGGGTGCTGCAGCCGCCAAAGCGTTCAACGCGCCTGCGCTGGGTGCTTGCGCCAGGGTGGACAGGATGGGGAAGGTCAGGGCGCTGTCGGCAGCTGCGGCGGCTGCGGAGGTGGCGGAAGCGGAGGAGTCTGCAGCGACGACCGGCACGATGACGGTTCCGCTGGCAGAGGGTGGTGGGGCGGCGCCGAGGGTAGACGCGGTGGCTTCATCCGCGGTGGTGCTTGGCGCAGCCGCGTCGCTGGCTAAGGCGACGAAGCTGGCCTGGTTAAAGGTGACGCTCAGGCAACCCTCGTCGTCGTTGCCATTGCCGTTGCTGGCGAAGCTGCTGGGCGTCGCGACGCGCGCAGGTGAGAAGCCCTGCAGCGAGGGCATGACGGTCACCGTCCCACCGCAGCACGCCAGGGGCGCGACGACGCCAGCGGCTGCGTCGAGGGGTGCGAACTCCTTCGACGGAGACAGCTCTTGCGCCGCTTCCGGGATGGTGGGCGGCGCGGCGCTAGCCAGTGCATGAGGCAGCTGATAGCCCAGGCTGACGAGCTGTGGGGCAGTGGAGACGCCCTTGTTGGCGTCGATGCTGACCACCTGATGCTCGCCGCGCGCTGCGCTTGGCGGCACCTGGGACTGCGTCGCTGCCGCGGCCACGGCGTCGTGTCCGCGTAGAAGGCCGCCTTCGCCAGCTCGCACGCTGCCCAGCTGCGCTGCCTCCTCTGGCCGCGACTCCGCAGCCGCAACCTGCAGGCCAGCCGGCGTCGGCAGCACTGCTCCGCCCTCCCTGCTCGTTGGCCCCTCATGCCCAGCTGCAGCACCAACGCCGTTGCCAGCCCCACCATCACCACCACCCGCGGAAGCGCCACCACTGCCCCGCTGCCCCACTGGCAGGTGGTGCTGCGGCATGTGCGAGAGTGCCGCGGTGACCACCGCATCCAGCAGCGCGTGTGACTGCGCCAGCGCCTGCAGCGAGGGGGTCGGCGGCATGGGGAGGCCCAGGAAGTCCGAGGGGAGGGCCACCACCATGGGCGAGGGCGCACGCGGCGGAGCGGGAGCGGTGGGCCGATCTGGCGACACAGCGGTGGTGGTGGACGCCTGAGTGGGCAACGCGGGGTGCGGCTGGGAGGCGCCTGGTGGTGATGTGTGGCGAGCAGGCGCTTGCGGGGCTGTGGGCGTGCCTGCTTCCACCTCCGCTGTGTGAGCCGCGTCGAGTTCGGACGCAGGGTGGTCCCGCTCGCCAGTGTGGCCCGTGGGGCTGGAGGTGAGGGACATTGCGGCGGGGGCGTTGCTGGTTGTGGGCGTCGTTGGCGGCAGCGCGGGGGCACTGGCTTCCATGGAGGTGGCTGGTGATGCGGGGGCAGCGGGGAGATCGATGTCTACTGCGGCGGGGGCGGCCGGAGGAGGCTCTGTGTCGTGCGTGGCGACCGTGACGGCGGGCGTGGGTGCGGCAAGCGCATTGCTGGGAACTGCAGCTGCGGTCGCTGGAGCCGCAGCAGGCACGTGCTCGGGCAGCGGTTGGGACGTGGTGGTGGTTGGGAAGGGCGGCGGCTGGGAGATGGTGGTGGAGGAGGGGGAGGATGGCGGTGGGGCGAGGGGGGTGGCGGAGGAGAGAGATGGAGTGGGCGGTGCGAGGGGGCCGGTGGGAAGCGTAACTGAGCCTGCCTCGGTGGGCGCAACGGCAATGGAGCTGCCCGCAGAGTCGTGGTAGGAGCGCTCAGAGTCGGCGCGCATGCAGCGGATGGTGGCCTGCGGCGTGAGGTCGTGGACACGGTCGCAGATCGCTTGGTGGCTGAGCAAGCAGGTGCTTTGCGCTCGTGCGACTCCAGCGTGGCTGCGCACCTTGACGGTGACGGCGTGCTTGTGCGGCTGTGACAACTCCCACACCAGCGTCAGGGGCGCCTCCACCACGGCCAGGCGCGGCTGCGCCTCCCTGCTGCTGCTGATGCTGCCCTCCCGCCCCCCTGCCTCAGCAGAGGTGCTGCCTGCGCTTGATCGGGCTGGTGGTGGGGAGGGAGGCGCTGTCGAGGGAGGAGGGGCGTGCGCCGCCAGGTTGATGGTGATGGGCTGTCCCCAGGCCTCCCAGCTGCCGATGAAGCTGGCGCGCTGCAGCTGCAGGCGCAGCTCCGCCTTGCACGCGTCCCAGCGCGACGGGTCAGAGGCGCTGCGCGCGAGGCGCACAGGCCCCGCGAGCCGGAGGCTGCCCGAGTCGCCCCACACGCACTGCGCCGTGCCATCGCTGCTGCTGAGGCGCCGTTGCTTACGCTTGGTCGTTGCGGCCGACGGCAACGCCGCGATCGCGGCAGGTGCGGACGTGATGCTGTGGCCTCTGATGCTGGGGTCCGAGACCACCAGGCGCGCCGCGCCGAAGCCTGCACGCGCACGTGAGGAGCAGGCGATCAGAGGGCGGTGTCGCGCTTGCGTGGCTGGTGGCGCCGCAGACTCCGGGACTTTGGAGATCTCAAAGTCCGCGCACCAAGTGGAATCGGCCCCGCACGGTCGAGGGACAGCGTAAAGGCGAAGTGATGCGCATGAGCGGGCTGCTGCTGCTGCTGGCGGTCCTTGTCGCCGCGCAGGAGCCCGCGGCGGAGAAGGGAGGTCATCGCCCGCAGGACTCGGGCGCTGCGGTGCTGCCGGCTGTCGTGCTGCTGCTGCTCAACGTCTATTGCATGGCTGTGTCTGATCAAGCAGACCAGGGTGGGGTGGGGTGACAACCGCACGCGTCCATGCGCCCATGCGTACGCCACCACACCAACTTGAAGTCCATCACGATCCACCAACACAGCAGTGGTGCGACACACACGCCGTCGTCCATGCCCAGCCTCATAGACAGACATCAGCGTCAGCACGACAGCACGCACGCCTGGGCAGTTAAGAACGAATTGCGCCGAGTGTGCAGCAGCTCCAGTTTGCCTACACACACACACATTACTACATGCCAAGCGTTGTGACATGCTACTGCCACTTGCCTCCGCCATTCATGTCTCCCCCTGCTCGGTCCAGCTCCCCAGCCACAACACGCTGCCGCCTTGATGCGCAGGCACAGCAAAAGAAAGCAGCGCAAGAAAGGCACAGCGGCAAGGCAAAGGCAACCTCTTCGGGCTTGCAGACACGCTGCACACGCCCAGGTTCATACTCACAAGGAGATATCGCAGCTGCTCCCCCATTCAGGCGGCTGAATGGCCCCTCAACTGCCGTGCCGCAGCATATTCAATGCTGCCCCGTAAACGGCACACATCCAGCAAGCGCGCCCCTCCCAGCAAGCGCGCCCCTCCCAAGTTCTACTCTCGTATCCTTTGGTATACAAAACGCTCCGTGCGACACCACGAGCACGGGTCCGGGATGCAAGCGTGACATACATACGCTACCAGCGTGCGCCCCGTGGCGCTTTGCCTGCCCCACCAGGCACGCGCAAGGACTTTCCGTTCGCAAGCAGGCACAGCCCCCCGACCACAGGAGGACATGTGCACAGCCACAGCAGCATGTCCGAAAGCAGGATGAATGTTTGGCCGCGGCCAATGAAGGCATACATGATCAGGAAGGACAACCTCCTTCCGCCATCTTGATACTGGGCTGCAAGATTTTGCGCGCAGTGCGCAAAATGGGAGAAGAACATGCCGCTGGGAACATTGCCAGCATCCCGCAAGCCATCCCCACGCAGCGAGCCAGCGGAAGGGAGCAAGAGCAATCTGAACGTACGCCCCAGCCGAATGGCCATACACTCACACACGCAGCTGCACACACTGAGGCAGGGATGAACAACGTTCTGTTGCAGTCATGCATACCAGCCCGTGCGCCCGCGTACACATTGCACGCGCTGCCGGGACAAAGACATTGTCAAAGACATTGATGGCCTGGTCTGGTCCCAACGTGGTTTTTGACTAGACATGCATTAGCAGGGAATGCTGCCTGACCATTGTCTTGGGACGCCGTTGCGAACCACCTCATGGATGGGCTGGTGTGGTCAGAGCAGTGCGGGCCACAGGGATACGTACACGCATGCAGTTTGCTTGCTGAGGCGAGGATGAGGCGCCATGACGTGAGCGCAGTGTGCTGTGTTGGAGGCGTGAGGAGCCCGCTTGCTTGTGTGGTGGAGGCACTGCTGCTGATGCTGACAAGTCACACAAGATGGAAAAAGCACCAAACACTCCCGCTCGTGCCCGCCATGTGTGAGCTCACCACGAGCTTAGCGCCACGTAGCTGACGTTGCTGTTGCCGTGGTGCACAGCCATGGGCATGGCGGCAGGCGGCGCGTGCGCTGGCACCGAGGTGGCGGCGACGTCTGGCCCCACAGCTGTCCCGCGAGCCAGCCCCGCCACGTGCGGCATGTAGAACAGCACGGGACCGCCACCGAAAGGAGCAGCCATGGGCCAAGCTTGCTGCTGCTGGAGGCCCTGGGAGGCCGGCACACCACCAGCGGCTTGGACCATGCCTGCCCACGCTTGCAGCTGTTGCTGTTGTTGCTGCTGCTGCACCTGAGCAGCGAATGCTTGCCGCTGCTGGTGCTGGTGCATTTGGGCGGCGAGCGCTTGTAGCTGCTGCTGGGTTGGGGAGGAGCGCCACATGAGGCGAGGGTCGAACACAGGTCCCTGGTCCCTCTTGCCCGTTGCCACGTCACTGCCAGGGCCTGCAGCGTGCGGCATGGGTGTCGCCACGGGCGCTGCTGCGTGCGCTGTGGCCTGCACGGCGGGTGCAGCACCCTGGCCGTTCGGCACAGGCACCCGCCACGCTCCAGAGGCCGGTGCGTCAGCGGCAAGCTGCTGCGGCGGCTTGGCAGGGGCTTGCAGAGGCGCAGCGCACGCTGCCTGAGGGCTGGGGGCCCTGAGCGCTGTGGCGGCTGGGCGGATGCTGCTGCTGGCGTGGTCGGCGGCTGTCAAGGCGCTGGTGACGCTGTTGAACGTGGTCAGGAGCGTGGGCCCGGGTGCGTCGCCATTGCCCACACTGTGCTGCTGCTGTTGCTCCTGGAGGCTCGCCGCTGGGCGCTGCGGCTGGGCCTGGGTGGGTGCTTGGACGCTGCCGCCTCCAACGGCATTGTTCAGGCGCGGCGCTGGTGCGTCACGGGCTGGCGCCTGGTTGACCTGGTCCACCAGGTCGCGCGCTGCGGCCTTGCGCTTGCCGCCCGCATGCATGGGCGCGTCGGGCGACGCCGACTTTGGCGCCTGCGTTGATGCCATGATGTTGGGGCAGGTCGTGTGGTGGTGGTGGTGTTGGAGTTGAGGGGCGATGGTTCCTTCCTTACCGATCAGCCAATCAGATCACAGTGGCACAATTTGTGTCAGATGCATGCGTGCTCGTGATGCTTGAGCAAAGCTTGCATGATGCTTCCCAATTTACCCGCATAAACCCGAACAGCCGCCCCGGCTGAAGGCATGCAACAACAACAACTGCACGCGCAGCTGCAGGGCGGCGGAGAGCCAGGTGCCCGACAGGTGACCCCTTTACCAGAACCCACGCACAAGGCCGGGCTACCGGGGTCAACGACTCACCGGCACTGCTTCCTTCCTGGGCCCGGGCAGCCGGCGGTAGCGCATCCAGTGGATCCCGCAGCGGTTGCACAGCAGGAGCGCGCCTCCACCTGCCGCCGCCGCCGCTTGGATCCGCCGCCACTGCGGCGCCTCGGTGACCCCGCAGCTGGTGCAAGGCCCCCCAGGGATCAACCGGCAGCCGGAGCTCGTCGTTGTGCCGCCGCTGGTTGCGGGCCGTTCGCCGGGCTGCAGCTGTTGTTGTGGGCCAGCGTCCGCCAGGCTGGCGGCGGCGGGTGTGCGGCGGGTTGCAGCAGCGTTTTGGTGGTGGTGCTGCTGGGCAGGCTGCGAGTCGTGGCGCTGCAGAGGCGTGGCGCCGTGCGCCCGCGTGTGCCCCCGGGTGCCGTAGCTGTGGTTGACGACGGCTGGCGTGGCTTGGTCCAGGGGATCGTGGTGGGGCTGGCTGCTGTGCTGGAGCGCTGCTGCGTCCTCCTCCTGGCGCTGCTGGACTCCTGAAAAAGTCATGGCGGGCGACAAAGGTCAGCACGATTTGCAGCTTCGCACCGCAATGCGCACATTGCTGCCGCACAGTGTGTCGCTCTGTCGCTGTCGCAGCAGTTCTTGCCACACCGCGCGACGTCGTGCCAGCTCGGCACTTGCCTGGCGTGGGTCTCCCTCGCCGCAAGTCCTCCAGCGACAGGTGCTCCTCGTCCAGGAGCCGCACGACCTCGAGCAGCGCCGCCAGGTCTCCGCCGCCCTGCAATGTGCGAGAGAGGTGTTGTCGTGGCGCTTGCACAAGGTCCCATTCTCCCCACTGCGCGCCTGAGGGCCTGAGGGACGCTGGGGCAGTGCGCGTACCTGAGACGCTGCTGCGGATCGGGCTCCTCTGTCTGGTGCGGCGAGCGCTGCCGCCATGGCCCGAGGCGCGGGGATGACGGGCGTGGACGCTAGGCAGGCGCGGGGGCTCACAACGCTGTGTGAAATGCGCGCGCCAATGTGCTCTGTGCTCGGAGTTCGTGGTCTCTGGTGTCTCTGGTGTTGAGTGGAGGCGCTGGTGGCGGGCGCGCCTCACTGTTGCCGCCCAGACACCAGAACGCAAGACTCAAGAGGCCTCTCACTAGGATCTCTCCATCTCCATCCCTCCAGGTCCTCAGTGCAGTGCCACTGCGGCCGCGTCTTGATCCGCGCCGCCAGTGGCGTGCACGCCTGCGGCAGCACAGGGCCACAAAGCACGCCTGTAGCACTGACCAGCACCAGGATTGCCAATGACTGCCAATGGTGGGCATCCTCAGCGCAGCGCGCGGGCGCATGCGCGCCGCCGCCACGGTGGCGTCTGCGGGGTGAGGACGCACAACACAGGGCCCTCGAGCAGCAGCACAAGAATGGCACTCAAGGGCATGCTCAAGCACGGCCGGCATCTCAGGAGTGGCGGCTGCCCGGCGAGGACGTCTGATGCACGAGCGCAGCAGGTGCTGGTGCGCTCCTTCGGCGCGTTCCCCGAGCAGCCCAAGACGCTGCTGTCGGCGCGGACGGCATATAACATTGTCTCCGTCGTCGAGGTGACGAGCTGAGGGTGGTCCTGGGTCATCCTCATCGTGGGGAGCAGCACCAGCAGCAGCAGCAGCAGCAGCAAGGACTAACACCTTGAACCACATTGTGGCCCGCAGATCCCGCGGAACCCGCCGCCTGAGCTGGCGCCGTTGGCGGGACTGCGCATCATGCAGCTCGACGAGACGGGAAACATCCATTCAGTGCACCGCACGGACGGGGGCCCGCCGCGCGCCACCAACAGCTACTGGGACATCCTGGCAACCTTGCCGTGGCTCACGGAGCAGCAAGGCTCGTTCGGCATCCTCGGACTGGTGCGCCTGGGTGCACACGCCCACAGCTCAGCTGCACCACATGCAGCTGGCACACACGCCTGTGGTGCCACACACTCGCCACGCAGGGCGCAGGGACGCTGGCGCAGCTAGTGCACGCGTGGCGGCCGGAGCAGCGGATGGAGGGCTGGGAGCTCGACCCTGCCGTGGTCATGGCAGGGCGCAGGTTCATGGGTGAGCTCGTGGCCTGGTCGGGGCCTGTGGTTGCCAGCGTCAGCCCTTTGCACCTGTATGTTGTCGTCTCGCGTTGGCCGTCGCCTACATGGCGCTCGGCGAGGCAGGCGGGAGGGTGGAACGACGGTGCAGAGTCACGCTGCATGGAAAGGCAGTCACCTAACAGCCCGCACGGTGGGTGAGCATGCGTGTGGCCAACCGCCCACATCGTCATCAACAATCCTTACGTGCCTCCTGTGGCCAGCCGCCCACATCGTCACCCTGTTTACACCTGTGTGCCCCACCTGCGCGCCTCTTGTGGGCAGCCGCCCGCATCGTCGCCCTGTGTACACCTGTGCCCCCACCTGCGCGCCATCTGGTCAGCCGCACATTGTCACCAACAATCCTTGCGCGCCTCTTCTGAAACAGCCACTCTCACCGTCACCAACAACCCTTGCGTGCGCAGGCCTGGCGGAGGTGGAGCGTGCCGGCGTGCTCACGGTGCACGACGGCGCCGACGCGCTGGCGCCACCCTCGCCCCAGGAAGCAGGCCGACACGCCTGCCTGGCCGTGGACGTGTTTGGGGGGGGGCAGCTGCCCGAGGCGCTCACGCAGGACCACGTCTGGGAGGGCATACGGGCAAGGCTGGCGCTGCCCGGGCGGGTCATGGTCAACCTGGGGCACCCGCCAGGCCACCCGCAGTACGGGCAACGCACGCGGGAGGTGCTGCAGTCGCTCCACCGTGTGTTTGGAGGTGCGAGTGGCTCGTGGGGAGGCTGCCCCCGCGTTGCCAGGGGTAGGGAATAGCTGACTGTGTGCACCGCCGCTGCCGCTGCTGTTGGTGCTGCTGCTCCCCATGCGCAGCGGACCAGGTGGCGGTGCTCACGGCCCGCAACCTCGACGGGCGGGAGGCCGACAGCAACGTCCTGGCGTGCACGGGGCCGCTGGAGCAGCTCACGGAGCGGTGGGCGTCAGCACTGCCTCAGCCGCTGCAGTACCTGCCTCAGCAGCACTCCTGGAGCCCCTACGTGCCGTGAGGTGCCGGACAAACTGCAAACTGAAGCCGGCGCGGGCGCACCACGCGTGCCCAGTGGTGCCAGTTGATGTCATCTCAGGCTGGAGGTGTGCCAAGCGCACAGTGTGTGTTCTGCTGCTCGCCATGCTGCCATTCGTGCACTTCGTCCTCCAGCTCGTGTTCCTGCACTCAAGAGTAGTCCGATCGCCATCTCGCTGAACAGCGAGGTGCATGCAGCAGCTAAACTCGCACGGCTCAGCTCTCGTCGGTGGTGAAGCGAGAGACACCATCAGACCAACAAACCGATTTGCGTGTCCATTCACAGCGATCGAAGCAGCAGAGCAGAAGGAGCAGAGCAGCTATGCGGGCGCTGCGCGCAGCGGCTTGAGCGCTGCGAGCCCACGCTGCTCTTCCGAGCGATGACCCTTCGCGCGCCAGCTGGTCGGCCAGCGCCCAGGAGCAGCAGCGGCAGGGGCCGCTTGCGTCAATGGCAGCACCTGCAGCCCATGCATCTGGCCCTGCTGGCGGTGGCAGCTGCAGTGGTGCTGGTGGGGGGGCAGGCCGCCGCGACGCCCGAGCGCACGACGAATGACGCCTCCCTGCTGATCCATCCAGCGGGCGCCTCAGCAAGGGCACAGTGGCGCGGGAGCAACACAGCCAGCAGCGCAGCTGAGCCCCTCAGGCGGCTGCACGGGCCCTACCGCAACCTGCGCGCCCAGTACAAAGTGGGCGTGCCGCCTCAACAGCCTCCAGAGCTGGCCAGCAGCAGGAGCGGCCAGCTACCGCTCGCTGCCGCGTTTGGAGAGGGCGCACTGCGGCGCAGCCGGCGCGACCTGCAGCAGCAGCCCAGCGGGATTGACTTCAGCCGGCCGCCCAGCAACCTCACCGCCACGTGCGCAGTGTCCACACAGGTGCGAAGCTTGCAGTGGCCACCGTGCCCCACAGCTGACAGTCGTCCACGCATTCTGGGCGGGCCTGCATGCCGGCGCTGAGGACGCCGTACGAACACGAGCACCGCTCGTGGGCAAAAGTTCGCGATGCATTACGTCGTTGACACCATTGGCCATGCGCACGCACGCACGCACGCGCAGCAAGCGGCGCTGACGCAGCTGTACCAGGACACGGCCGGCGCCAGCTGGGCCAACACCACCAACTGGCTGGGCAGCGGCACGTGCGTGGGCAGGTCCGAGGTGAACAACCAGACAGTGGTGCTGCCGTCGCACTGCTGCTGGTACGGCGTGCAGTGCTGCACGGACCTGGCCTGCCCCAACCTGCTCAGCCCGTTTGGGTGCGGCTGCGTCACGCTGGGTGCCATCACGCAGCTCCGCCTGCCGCACAACAACCTGGTGAGCCGAGGTCGAGGGTCAGCTGTGTGTGTGCTGAGGGCTGCATTGAAGATCAGCGATGCCTGCAGGGCTGAGTTGAGGCTGCCCTGAGCCGTGGGTTGAGGGCTGACTTAAAGCAGCATTGAGTGTCAGGGCTGCGCCGGGCCCTCACCCGCACGCACCCAGCGCCACAGCCGGGCTGACCCATGCTCACCAGAAACGCGCACTTCATGGTGGCGCAGCCACACTGCGGCATTTCAAGCGAGGCCTCTGTTGCGCTGTGGTTGCCGCGTCTGTAAACACAACAACACGTGCGCAGGCGGGCAAGCTGAATGACAATGTGCTGGCGTGGATGGGCTGCGAGCTCAAGCTCGTGGACCTGAGCTTCAACAAGCTGGAGGGCGGCCTCAGCACCAGCATCGGCGTCATCGCCAACCTCACCGTGCTGGCCATGAGCAACAACGGTGCGTTTGTTGAGGCTTGGTCCGCTGATGCACCACATGGCTGCCGGATGTATCAGGAAGTTCTGGACAGCGACAAGGAGATGGCAAGTGAGGTGGCAATGAGACCAGGGATGAGCAGGTAGCGGCTACTTGGCGTGATGATGGCTTGTGGACGCGAGCAGGTGGCGTGTTGGCGACCTTCTCCCTGGTGTGTTTGGCCGCCGTGCTGCCCCGCAGATCTGACGGGCGGCATCCCCCCCAACATGGGCACCATCCCCGCACTGCAAGTGGTGGACCTCAGCAACAACCAGCTGGTGCGTGGGCATCGACCGGCGCCCATATGGCGCTGGTGTGCGTGTCGTGTGTGGCGAGCTTTACACTGGTGCAGCCATCTCTGTCAAACAGCTGGCCTGCAGTTTCACTTGCTGCAGGCCACCGTGTGCGGTGTTGCTTGAGCTTCTCACCTGGTCTCATGTCGACGCGGGCTTGCTCGGCACGCGGATGGTGCACCGACGCTCCACCTATCGCTCCAATGCCTGCCCCTTGCTGAACGCGCTCGCAGAACGGCACCATCCCCAGCAACCTGTGCAACAACCAGCGCTTCTCCAACCTGACTGACCTCATCCTCGCCTCCAATCAGGTGCGGCGGGTGGGATGCCGCACCAGTCACACCTGTAGTGCCAGAGACAGGGCCGCTGCAGGCAAGACTAAGCTGTGAATGCCAGAGCCATGCATGGATTTCGCCCAGACGTGGCTGCGCCATGCTGCGCTTGCCCTCGCACCGTGCGCAGTTCTCCGGGAGCTTCAACATCATACAGTGCGAGTCCCTCATCACCTTGGACCTCACAGTGAGTCCACAGCAACCGCCACGACGATGCTGTGCACGCTGCTGCTGCGGGCACGACGTGTGTGCGCAGCAGACGTGTGCTTCTGTGGATGCCCTACGCCTACCGCCTCTGTCCGCACGTCCCCCGCAGGCCAACTCCTTGACGGGCACGCTGCCGTCCTTTGCCGGCTTCTACCTGCTGCACATCCTGCGCCTGGGTAGCAACTCGTTCCGAGGTGCTGTCAAGCCAGAGATATCACAGGCGCCCTGGCTGGCCGATCTGGATCTCTCATTCAACCGGTGAGTTTCTGGGCCATGTGTCTGGGCGCAGTTGGCGCCGTCGTCAGTCACGCGCGTCGAAAGCATCAGAGGGTGCCACCACTCACGACCAGACCACCTCAACGTGTGTGCAATCCTTGCAGGCTGGAGGGCACCATCACGCCAAACCTCGCCGACCTGCGCCTGCTCAGCTACGTCCGGCTCAACAGCAACGCCAACCTCAGCGGCACTATTCCCGGCGCCCTCTTCTCCAACCTGGCCTCCCTGGCCCGCCTCAACCTCGGGCAGAACCAGCTCACGGGCACCATCCCCAACGTGTCGGTCAACCTGACCAACGTGATCAATGTGATTTTGGGCAACAATTCGCTGGTGGGCACCATCCCTATGACGTTCAAGGACTTGGCGCAGAAGTTCACCTCAGTGGACCTGTCGCTCAACCTCTTGTCGTGCTGCGGCATCGGGCCCGTGGTGAGGAGGGGAGGTGCTGCTGCTTTTGCTGATAGTCTGCCCGGTTGGCTTGCTTCCTACACAGAGCGTTCCCCAGTTTGCTGTGTACGTTGCCGTCGCTGTTCGGCGACGGCGCGGCGTGCGTGTGCCTAGCACAGCTCCCGCTGCCACGCACCAGCATGACATGCAGGTCGTGCGATTGCTTGTGCATGCTCGTCATTTCACCGCATTCCACGTGCGCTGTGCGTGCTGTGCCTTCGCAGACTGGCTACCAGGCGCGCAGCATCTTGTACGTGGACGACGCCTACGATTCCATCAACTACACGCTGGCCAGCAACCCCAACACGCTCCTGCCCCCGTACCTGGCCTTCACATCCTTCACCCAGCCTGTCGGAAGGGATCGCTCCCAGACTGTCACCTACATGCGGTGCGTGATGGTTTGTGTTGGGTGAGGAGGCGCGAGGCAGGGCCGCGTGCTTCCTTGCGCCCGCGACATCACCCTTCTGCTGCTTGGGTCGTCAATCACTGAATGGTGGCCTCCTGACGCTCCTTCACCGTTGCACCATGGGTGTCCAGGTGTCCCGCCATCATCGCCAAGGGCTCAACCGACTCAACCGACTCAGTCCTGAGCTGGACCATCGACCCAGCCTACTACCTCTACCACAACTGCAACTGCGACTCTGTGAGTCGTACATATGCGGCGCAGTGCGCCCTCCGCCGAGTGCCAGCTGCTTTGTAGAGGGCATTGCACATTGCGCTGCTTTGCTAGGCAGCGCCTGCTGCCCTTCAAAATTGCCGCACAGCGCAGGCAGACCATCACTCACCCACCCAACGTGTAGTCTTGACACCTGCCAGTCCCACACCTGCCCAGCCCTCCCCTCCACCCTAGGAGGCGCTGACGCCCTGCCCTGCATGCACCTTGTCGCTGCGCTGCGACTTCAGGGCTACGACTTTGTCAACGTGAGCAAGCCCGGCAAGCTGTGGATATTCAAGTGCGAGCCGATCAACGAGCCTTGGTACGTCCGTTCGCCCTGGCTGCTGGCCATCATCGTGGTGGGCGCCACGCTCGTCTCGCTGGCGCTGCTCTTCCTCTGCTGCTACCGCAAGGGCGCACGGCCCGCCTTCATGCAGCAGTACGTCAACATGCGCAAGAGGCTGCAGGTGAGGTCCACGCTGTGTGTGGTAGCGCAGGTGCAGGTTGTACATACACAGCATCAGCAGGGCAGAGAGTCAGCTTTGTGACTGCCAAACTGGCGTTGTGCTACTGCGTGCAGGGCGAGCCTCTGGAGGGCATGATTGCCGTCGTGACCACGGACATTGAGGGCTACTCTGGTGCGTCCTGTTCTAGCTGTGAGGCGCACGAAAGAGGCCCGCCAAAGAGGCGCACCAAAGAGGCTTTTAGGCGCACGGAAGAGCAGCACAGACTGGTGTTGTCATGCATACTGTACCATTGTGCGAATCTACCATTGTGGTGCGCTGCCATGGGTGCTGTATTGTGTTGCTGCAGAGCTCATGAAGCGTGAGCCTGAGCTCATGGGCAAGGGCCTGCGCATCCACAACTGTGAGCATGCAGTCCTGGGCAGCTGGCTGGTGCAGTGAGCCGCGCGGTGCTCGTCTGCGCATTTCCTTGACTGACTCTGGCACGGTGCGTCATCGTCACGTGCAGACTGCATCGACAAGGCGCGCTGGCAGTTCTACGGCTTCAACATGGAGCAGGAGGGAGACAGGTAGGGAGGCAGGAGGATGCAGTGTTGCACGGATGATGCTAGCTTGGCTTGGGCTGAAGTGCCCTGGCAGACACCAACTCGCTGCTTGCCTTCAAACCACACGCAGCTTCATCATCGCGTTCCACGAGCCGTTTGACGCCGTGGCCTTCTGCCTCCAGGTGCGTCTAAATGGATCACATTGATCACTTGCTCACAGGCTGAAGTGTATCTGTCTGCAACTGCTCTGCATGCAGAGCCCGTGCTGATCCCCTCCCTCTGCCCACCAACAAACATACGTGTCAAACTGCAGGCCCAGCTGCTGCTGCACCGCGTGGAGTGGCCCGAAAAGCTCCTCAACGCCGAGGGCCCTACCGAGCGCAGCCGCAAGGGCAGCATCTTCTCCCAAGCCCTGGCCCGGGTCTTCAACCGCGACACGCTCAACAGCATGGGCAGCGCCGGCAGCCCCCAGCCCTCCGCCAACGTCAGCGTGGACTACGGCCAGCCCTCCAACACCTCCATGGTGACGCAGCCGAGCAGCAGCACGCTGGCGCGGCTCTTCAAGCACAGCCTGTCGCTGAGGAGCAGGAGGCCGGGAGTGCCGGGTGGGCTGGCCATCCCAGAGCACTCTGCTGGTGAGTCCCAGGGATTGGGTTGCTGGCTGCCAGCCTGCCATGCGCAAGTCATACAGCCAGCGTGATGGCAGCTTGCCACCAGCAGTTACTCCCTTTTTTAGGGACGTGTGAGCGCCGCCCGTGAGGCTTGGTCGACCTGCCGCAGTATGAAAGGGGCTTGAATGGCGCGCCATGCCCATACAGCAAACCGCACCGACCAGGGCATTGCAGTTGGGATCCCCACAGACACATGTCAGATGTGCTCCTGCACAAGGCCACGCTCCTCTATGTGCACGCTCTGCCACCTTGATGCACGCAGTGTCGACCGCCCTGTCTGGCGCCAGCACGCTGCCGCTGCCCAGCACGGGCACCGCCGGCACCAACGGCGGCAACGGCGGCAACGGCGGCCTGGCGCAGGCCATGAGCCAAGGCGTGCGCTTCTTCAGCAGCATGCCCAGCCAGATGCCCAGCCAGAGGCGCTGCATCTTCAACGGCCTGCGCGTGCGCATGGGCATTGCCACGGGGCGCCTGGAGAGGGGCCAGTCGCTGCGGTCGTCCGCCGTCATGGAACGCTCCAAAGGTGAGCACTATTTGGAATCGCGTTCTATCTGCCACGTTTCGCTGCAGTGCTCCAAAGGTGATCTCCCCACGGGCATGACAGATGCACAAGGCCCGCACGTCATCGCGCTGGGGCGAGTGTCCTTGCTCAGCAGGATGCTGTCGCGGTGCTTGTGCGCTCCCCATCAGATGTCACTGGTGGTGCACCACCTCTTACACAGCTTTGCTTGCCTGGTGCTCGCCTGGCGCTCGCCTACAGTGGTGTCTGACGCGGCGGCGGGCGGGCAGATCCTCATGGACAGCAACACGTTCAAGGAGGTCAAGGAGCGCCTGGTGGAGCTGGGCGCCGTCGACCACAACGGGCTGACCGCGGCCAAGATGCACCTCAGCAAGCCCACGCTGCTGCAGTGGATGCTGGGCCGGCGCAAGGGAGGGGAGGAGAACGACATTGCGCTGGTGCTGGACATGTGAGTCCCCCTTATTGCCCCTCGCACTCACCTACTACTGCCATGCACTCTGCACTCTTCTGTTGCCAGCATACGTCGCAGGGCAGGTCTCACTAGCACGTAAGAGTTGCAAATCAGCGCAGGGCTACTTACTGTCCCATGCGGTGGCGCCTGAAGCCCATCAGGTGCCCCAAGCAAGCGAGTGAGCGTTTGGTGTGCGGGTGTCATGCGCTGGTGTACATGCGCAGGGGCCAGTACGTGCACGCCAGCATGCGCAAGGCCAACGGCGGCATCCCCATGCCAAGCCCCATGGCGCCGCAGCCCTCGTTCCGCTCGCTGCACGGCACGCCGTCGTCCAGCGGGGCCCATGATGCCAACGCCGCCGCCGCCAACGCTGCAGGTGCGTCTTGCCGCTCCGCTGTCCGTAGACGCACACGCCAGTGGCACACCTTTGGCCACGGGGCCGGGCATGGCATCCGCACCACGGCAGTCTAGTTGTGGTGAAGCAGCAAGTACTTATGCCCTAATCACCAGCTTGTTGTGGGTGGTCTGCCCTACTTGTAGAGCCATTGTGCGCTCTCCAGCAGTTGGGTGCGATGCTTGTGTTGGTGTTGGTGGTTGCGCGCGTACGCGTGCGTGTGCAGGGCCTCCCACACTCGACCCCACCAAGCCCGGCAGCACGGCAGAAAGCCCCATGGGGCCCAGCGCGGCCGACAGCACCAAGCGCCTGCACCTCTACCAGGTGTGCTTGGATTGGCGTATTGGATTGGATTGGGCTGGCTGGGCTGGGTTGGGTTGGATTGGATTGGATTGGATTGGCCAATTGAACTGCTGCTCGCCTGCACGGACCACTCAGGCAGCAGTGCCCAAAGCCAGGTTCTAGTTGTTCGCAAAGCAGGCCGCTCGTATGCGTGGCCACAACCAGTCATGTGCGTGCCTGCATCTTCACAGGTAGTGAGCCCAGTGCTGACGGAGCGTGCGCACCACTTTGGCTCCAAGCTGGCGCTCAAGGAGGTCGAGTGGGTGTGCATCGACCCACCCTACTTCTCCGCACCAGGTGAGCGAATGGATGATGATTTGCGCTGAAGGAACTGATGCCTCGCCGATGCACGCCTGGTTTGGGGAGAAGGCAAGCTTTGGGATACATACCCAGGCACGGCTGTGGCGACCTCTTGGTGTGCCTCAATGCCACCTGGCTGCGCCCCCACAGGTGCCGCCGCTGCCGCGCTCGGCCTGGACGTCTCCTCCTCCATCCCCTCCATCACCATGGTGTTTTGCGCCATGGACGGCGCCAAGGACTGGAAGCCGCTGTCCGACAAGAGCAAGCGCGGGCGCGTGCAGCGCATCATCAAGGAGGTCTTCTTCAACACGCTCATGGCGGTCAAGGGAGCCTACATGTGCCGCTTCCAGGAGGATGAGTTCAAGTACATGATCGCGTTCCCTGAACCGGAGGTGCGTGCATGGCTTGGCATCTGTTTGCATCTGCTTCCGCGCTTCATAAGTGCATCAGGGTGGCCCAGATGCCACGCAGCTCAAAGCATTCACGGGCAGCCGGGTGCACGCTGCAAGCCAGAAGCATTTGGCGTCCCACCCGTACCGGCTTGAGACTCGTCCTGCCACCATGTGCGGCACAGGCAGCGTGAGCTAAAGGTGTTGGTGTGTTGATGGGACCGATGTGTGTGGTGTGCTGCAGGACGCCATCACGTGGTGCCTCCTGATCCAGGACGCGCTGCTGTGGCAGGAGTGGCCCGCCTGGCTGCTCAAACTGGACAAGGCGAGGGAGGAGCGCGACGACAAGGGGGAGATTGTGTTCCGGGGACCCAGGTGAGCGAGCGAGTGCAAGCCTCACACCGCCTCACTTACTCTTTCTGCCTTTACAGATTGCGTTCCGCGGGCCCAGGTGAGCCAGTGCTTTACTGCTGCTCACTCCTGCTGCCACAACTGCCAAGCCTCACCACTGACACGGCCACATGACGTGTTGACACACCAAGGCATGCACATAGTGGGACTGCCCTTGCGCTGCCTTTGTGAGTCGTGTGATGTGCTTCACCACCAAAACACGCAGGCTGCGCATGGGTCTGTGCCACGGCTGCCCCCGCGCCATCGTGCCCGACCACATGGGCCGCGCCGACTACCACGGGGCCAGCATCAACTCGGCGGCGCGCTACATGGACGCGGCGGCGCACGGAGGACAGGTGAGGAGCCATTACTGCAAGCCCTCGCCATCGCTGTGCAGCCCGTTCCACTGAAGCGCCCACTGGCAGCCAACCTTAATCACGGTGCCTTTGCTGTACCATTAATGTACACGGCAGGTGGTGTGCGAGGAGGAGACTGCCCTCGCCGTGCTCGCGCGCTGGAGCACCTCGCCTAGCCCACCCACCACCGAATCAAACCTCGTCCAAGGCGCCTCCTCCGAAACAGGCGGCCCCAGCCCGCAGCCGTCCGGCGTCCTGTTCCCGCCGCCGCCCACCCGCATCCAGCCCGCCAACGCACGGCCCTCGCCCTTCAACAATCGCGGCCCGCCGCAACCTGCGGCCATCGCCACGGCGCGCCATGGGGAGATCACCGCCGCGCCGGCTTCCTCCTCCCCCTCCTCACTCAGCGCGAAACCTTCCTCCCACACCGGCACGCCCTCCGCCGCAGCCGGCGCGAGCGTCAGTTTCTACGACGGGAACCGGAAGCCGGGCACGCCGGGTCTGAGCGAGTTTCTGGACGAGGAGAAGGGCGCATCCTCGCCGCGCACTGCGGCTGCGCTTGCCGCCAGGAAGGCTGGTTCGGGCCTCCTCCCCACCATCGCGAGCGACTTTGTCGACAGCCACACGGGGAGCCCAGCGATCGTTCCGATGGACGCGCCGCCGCCACCGGGCACGGGCGAGAAGGCCGGGCCAGTGGGCGAGGGCGTGGACGAAGAGGCGCCCGCGTCGACAACAGGCGGACAGCCATCAGTCACCCTCCAGGTGAGCGAGACCGCATTTGCATAACCTTCAGCCGGCTCCGCACGCACCATGCCAGGCAGATCTGATCAGCGTGCGCACGATCGCGACGCTGGCGCTGTGCAGGTTGACGTCGCATCGGCAGCCGCCACGACCCCAGACGGCGTGTCACCTCCCCCACCAGCCCGCAGCCCATCCCCCGGACCCAGGCCCGGGCCCGCGCTCAACGTGTCCGCCCCCGCCGCATCCAGCACCACCCACCGCCCCGCGCAGCACATCCCCTCCCGCCTCTCCCAGCACTCCCAGCCCCTCCCTCAACCGCCCTCCACCGCCTCGGAGAGCAGCCGCGCCGGCTCACCCACCCAACGTGCCGCCAACCTGGTCGGCGGCCTCCTCCACCGCAGCAAACTCAGCAGCACCGGAGGCGCCAGCACCCTCGCTGCGGCGGTGGCAGGCTCTCCGCTCGCAAGCGACGCACAGAACGACCTCCTGCCTGGCAGCGCAAGCTTCAGTGGTGGCTCAGTACCGGTTGTGGCCGTGTCCCCGCTCGCCGGCGTCGTGGCTGTGCCCCAGAGCAACAGCTTCACGATTGGCCAGGCTACTGGAGAGCCGTCGTTTGTGGTGCCGGGCACGTCGGGAGTGGCGAGCGGCGCGGACAAGGGCTTTAGGGCTAACCTGAGCATGCAGCCGCGGCGGTCGAGCGGATACAACCACAGTGGGCAGGTGCGAGGGAGTTGTTGTGCTTGCTGGCGTGGCCCTTGGCGACAGTCAGCCATATCAGAAGGCGTTGGTTCTTCATCAGCTACTAGTCACTATTACTTAACTCACCATACCATGCCAAGCAGCGAGCCCGGCTGACGGCAGCCCAGCTAACGGCAGCACAACGACGAAACTCCACAGCACCTGCGCCGCATTCCACTGTTGCTCACCTGTTCGCTGCACCTGCTCCTGCGCATGTTCACGCAGCTGGAGGCCCCGGACGAGTTTGGCAGCGCCGTGGCCGTAGCAGGCAGCCTCGCCAACCCCCCCGGGATGTCGGACACGTCCATCATGGTGGCGGCGAGGCAACCGCACGTGCCTCCGCTGCACGCGCACAGCAACCAGCCGCCTGCCTTCACCGGCACATACAGCGCGTCCGTGAGCGTGCACCGCATCGGCAACTTCAAGTTCAAGGGCTCGCCCGACGACGTGCACATGGTGCAGGTGCGCGCTTACGAGGTGCTTGCTTGCCTGATTGGGCCTTGGCAGGAAATGTCGTTCTGGCAGCAGCACACCACGCCAGTGACGCGGCCATCCCCCGTCGTCGCAGCCGCAGTGTGAGCCTTGTGGGTTAGCCTTGTCAGACATCGGGAGATTAGCCACTCTCAGCCGTGATTAGCAACTCTCAGTCGTGAACGCCATGCAATTATGGTGGTGATGATGATGTGCAGGTGCTGCTGGAGAACATGTACCACCGCAAGTTCCCAGCGGACCCTCCAAAGGGCAAGGGCAACAAGGTGCTCGACAGCTCGGGCCTTGTGGGCATGGTGATGGCTGACCTGCCCGACATCGGGCGCCGCTACTACTGGGCCTGGAAGCAGATGCACCCGGACCCGCACCGCCCCTCGAGCGTCTCCACGCCCCGCATGTCGGGCGTCAAGGGCTGGGCGCTGGGCATCATCGCCTCGCGCACCAACAGCTCGCTTTCGCGCTCGGCGGCGGACGGTACGCTGCCCGGCTTTGGCAGCAACGGCGGCGGGAACGGTGGCGGGGGTGGGGGCGGGAGCGGGCTGGGCGGCGTGGGCGGGCCGGGTGTGCTGCGGAGCATGTCGATGCTGCTGCTGAACCGGACGAACCGTGCGGCGGCGGCGGCACCGCCGCTCACCCCGGCAATGTCCATGGGGCGGGGTAGTGGGTATGGTGGCACGGGCAGCGGTGGGTATGGGCGCGTGTCGGGTGGTGTGCACATGGGGGGCGACATGGGGATTTCTGCGCCACCAGGGCTTGCGTCACCGGTGGGGCTTCTGGGTGGGAATGGTGGGTCCGGGGGGATGCAGCAGATGGCGACGGCGCCGCAGCTGCTGCCGGTGCGGATCGGCGCGAGCGGGAGTGGCGGCAGCGCCAGCGGGGTGGGCTCGCAGCAGATGTTTGCGTTTGGGGAGCGGCAGGGGGTGTCGCTGGGCGGGGTGCACCCGGCGTTGCTTGAGGAGGAGAACGAGGACGGGCTGGAGGGGGGGACGGACAGTGGTGCGGGGAGGGGAGGCGGGGCGCTGGCGGAGGATGGGCGGGGGGGCCATGTGGTGGGGCATAGGAGCGACAGCATCAGCAGTTTCATTGCTGCGGCAGAGGAGCACATTGCGCAGCAGCATGCGCAGCAGCAGCAGCAGCAACGGTGATTTCGGCACGGGTGGTGGAAGCGAAGGTGGGCGGGGTGGGGGTTAATGGAGGGCGGCCAGCCGCGACGGCCAGTCCTGAGTGAAGGTGGTTTGGCGCAGAGGACCCGAGCAAGCAAACATGCACGCAAGCAAAGCAATCAAGCAAAGCAAGTGAAGGGCGAATCTGCGTGCGGTGTCTTTCAAGCCTCAACGTGTGTGGGGCAGCAGGGCAGTAGCGTTGGATATGTTGCCGGTGTCGGGTGACACCCAGGCAGGGTGTTTGTGAGCATAGTATTCGCCTCCTGTGTGTGCTTCTCGTAAGGATTTCGTCGCAAATGCACGTGCTATAGCTGTGCTGTGCACAGCAGGTGCAAGGCTCTGCTCTCTTATATAGACAGCAGCCTACCTCCGCACGGCATCCTTGTGTGGCAAGAACGCTTGTCGCCGTTGCCGGCCGTGCGAGTGCGTTTGGGGATGCCCGCTTGTGATGCTGCACACTCTCGGTACGATGCATTTGCCACGCTCTAGTGCCACGCTCTAGTTGGGGGAGCACGCTCTTTGCTACACAACGGTTGGCCCAGTTGGTGATGACTCTCTCAATACCCCACGCGCATCCCCATATGCGCCTTGGACGCTATGTGCACAAGTCGGTGTGGCGTGCCCGCCCTCTCCGTGCGTACGCCGTTTCCGCCCAAACTGGACGTGACCAGCTCGTTGTCGTTCAACTCCTCTCTTACCTTGCTCCAGGCGTTGATCTTTCCCTCCCTTGCACACTTCGGCTGTCTGTTGCGTTTGGGCATTCGTGCAAAGGGTGTGCTTTGCTCGTTCCTGCGCAGCTCCGCGCACAGTCGAAGGAGCGCACCGATTGCGATTGCGATGCAGCACCACTGCGATCAGAATGCGCACAGGTAGCTCCCTGGCACGAGGGGGTCACCCTGCGGTGCGATGGCCCCCCCCTCGCAGCAGCGGCAGCAGGAGGAGCGGCAGCGATCAGCACGTCGTCGTGGTCCTGCTGCTGGCGCTTGTGTTCAGCGCACAGGCGCGATGGGTGCGGCCCCCTCTGCGCATCCTGGAGCCAGCCACTGCACCTCGCTCCAATGCACCTGAAGTGGCGTGGCAGCAGCAGGATGCACAGCAGGCTGGCGTGGTGGCGGTGCTCCCCTCCAAGGTTGCCGAGGGCGGTCCGCGCCCCCAGCCCCTGCGCCACCCTTCCGCCCACAACGAGCACGCCAGCAATGCCTGGCCGTCAGGGCCCGACATCACTGCCCATTCCCTGCTGCGGGAGTCCCTCCTGTCGGGCCTGCGCCTCAACCGCCAGCACCACCGGCACGCGGCGGGCGCAGGCCGCGCTCTGCTGCAGCAGCAGGACGCCCCGCCGCCGCCCATTAACGACACGTGCCAGGACTTTCTCAACAGCATCCTCACGCAGGCACGCTCTCCTCTGACAGGGCCAATGGCCTGATCAAACGGCAGCTGCAGCGAAGCGACAGGCAAGCCGAGGACGTCACGCTCACTTGCCATGCGTGCCGGCTTTCCGCATGCAGGACCTCCCGGACAACATCACTGAGACGTGTGACCCATACATCCAGCTGGTGGGCCTCACCGTGCTCTACATCCTAACCGACGGCTACTTCTGGTGCGCCCACCCGATGTAGACAGCAGCGCAGCCGTCACGGAGTGTGTGCTTGGTTCGCGCACATCAGGATGGCTCGTGCAGCAGCGAGGAGGATCAGGCACCAGCTCAGGCCAGGGCATGCTCTGCAGGGCACCGCACTGCGGGCGTTCGTCTGGGCGCCCAGAACCTCAGCAAGCACGCCATGCTCGTCAATGCACGGCGTGCTCAATGGGCGAACCATGCTCAATGGGCAAACTGTGCTGAATGGGCGGACAGTGCACAATGGGCAAACTGTGCTTAATGGGCGGACAGTGCACAATGGGCGAACCATCCCCACCCACGCGCTGGCACCTGCGCCTCACCTGACTGCACTACTTTGCACCCTGGCCTTCCACGCGCAACACGCACCGCACCCGCACCCCTCCTGCCTCCTCCGCAGGTACAACAGCAGCGGCTGGGACAGCATCGCCCAGTACGTCAACCAATGCAACCCTCCCCCTCCGCCCGTGGGCCTGGTGGCGCCGCCGCCGCTGCCGCCTCCGCTGGCCCCTCTGCTCTGCCAGCAGACGGCGCTCAACGGGTCGGTGGTGCGGCTGCCGCTGTACTGCTGCTGGTACGGCGTGCAGTGCTGCATCGACCAGGACTGCGGGGACAGCCTGCAGACGTACACGTGCGGGTGCGACAACGTGGGAATGGTGACGGCTCTCAACCTGGCGCAAAACAACGTGGTGAGTGCTGGGATGGCTTCGCAGTGGCGCACAGCCATGTAGTGCGTGGGTGTGAATGAAGGCATGTCAGCAGCAGCGACAGACGCGGCAGTGGCAGCAGCACGGCTGTGAGCAGGACTGTGCGGGCATGTGAATGTGGAGGAGGAGGCGTAGCGGTGTGCCGCTTGACTGTGCTTAAGCCTCCACTGATGTGGGGCCAGAAGCTGTGCTGCGTCCTGGCCATAACGTCACGCGCAGGGTGGGTCCCTGCCCGACAGCTGGCTGAATTGGGTGGCCTGTGAGCTGCGTCTGGTGGACTTTTCATTCAACGGGATGGGCGGGAGCATCAACTCCAACATATCACGGATCCAAAAGCTCGAAGTGCTAGGCCTGGCCTACAACAGTGAGTCTTTCAGAGCACACCCTGACACATGACAGGTTGTGGGCAGGACGCAGCACCGCTGGCCCATGACGTTGTGCGCAGGTTCATAGCCTCTTGGGACACATTTGACAAGCAGATGCTCTGGTTGTGGGCTTTGGCTTTGAAATGTCATTCCTTTCGGGCATGTCGCTGCCAGTCGGGCGTGTGTCGTGGGTGGCCGCAGCAAGGGGTGGGTCAGGGGCTAATAGATCTCAAACGAGCAGGGGCGAAAAGATCGTGAAGGGTCAGGGGCGAAAAGATCTCAAACGAGCACGGCGTGACAGGCCCTGTGGCTTACTACCGTGCATGCGTGTTGCTGCAGACTTCAGCGGCACGCTGCCAGGAGAGCTGGGCGCGCTGCCCAACATCCAGGTGGTGGACGTGACGGGAAACAACCTGGTGAGCAGCACACCACTTGCATGACGCCATGTGCGGTTTAGGGCGTTGCGCCCTCGTCAGCTGCATGCTGTCTTGCCAACCTTGCCGCCATCCCAGGCTGCCCACCTATGTACATCCGCGGGAGCGTGCCCCGCAAACTGTGCCAGGGCACTGTGCGGTGCACAGCTGAGAGCAAAGCGGTTCACACGTGCACCATCATGTACACCTGCCACATGTGCCCGCAGGGCGGGAGCGTGCCAAACAACCTGTGCCAGGGCACCGGCAACGTATCAAGCAGCCTGACTGACGTGCTGCTGGCCAGCAACGGCTTTGTGGGGCAGTTCAACGTGCCGCAGTGCAAGAGCCTTATCCAACTGGACCTCACGGTGGGTCTGTGGAATGCTGTGGGATGCCTGTGGGATGCTGTGGGATGCCTGTTGAACGCTATGGGATGCCTGTGGAGTGCTGTGGAATGCTAAGCCGCCTCACGGTGAGGGAGGCTCTGGGTCTCTCTCCTCTTGCAGCACTCGATTCGGCAGGGATGTGTGAACGGGACAAGAAGAGAGACATGTGGACACCTGTGTCGCTGAGCATGGTGCCTGGAGGCGCAAATTCTCAAGAGCTCGAGAGGAAGCGCGGATGCAATACACGTGCTGCGTGTTTGTGCCGTTTTGCGTGCACAGAACAACGCGCTGACGGGCACGCTGCCGTCCTTTGAAGGCTTCTACAAGCTTCACATCTTGCGATTGGGCAACAACCGCCTGACGGGTGGTGTGCCGGCCACGCTGGCTGGTGCGCCCTGGCTCACAGACCTGGACCTGAGCTTCAACAGGTGAGGAAAGGGCCTGTGCGCACCTTGACAGATGAGGGGATGGAGCAGATGAGGGGAGGTGCAAGTTGCTGCACAGGCTTGGGTCATGCACACCGTTAGTAACACGCTAATCTTTCCTCGCTGCTGATTCGTGCTGCCTTGGTTGATGCGGCCTCAAGCGAGGCTGGAAGCGGCTGGCAGACTTTGTCATTGGCGCAATGGCGGAACGTGACACGGCAGAGCGGGGCGCGGCCCCAGAGGAGGACTTACCAGACGATGTGTTTGAACTGTGATATACCGTTTTGGGCAGCATCGATGCTGTCTTGCTCATGAGCTTTGTGCTGCGGGACATCTGATACGCCCACCGAGGCGCCAAACCAGATGCAAATACCACCCACAC
>QAXK01000167.1:0-34147 GCA_004335735.1 Chlorella sp. KRBP
GTGTGTGTGTGTGCGCTTACAAAAGGGGCGGCCCAGCCACGGCAACCAAGGCAGTACCCGTGTCGCCCCCCTACCCCCCACGTGCTACCCACCTCTCCTCCTTGAGCTCCTCCTTGGCCCTCAGCGCGCCCGCCGCCTCAATCAGCTTGGAGTTGAGACCCTCAATCTGCACGTCACGCCCCACAGTGCATGTGTGCACACCCGGCTTTGAGCCACACCCACACTGCGGCCAGCACGCACTCACGAACACCACGAACAAGCCGAGCAGCTTTCCAGTCCATGCAGGACCTGCGCCCGCACCCACAGACCCCCGCCCCCGCCCTCACCTGCGCCTTGTAGCCCTCCTGCACGCGCGCCGCCTCCGCCAGTCCGCTGTCCCTGCTGGCCTGTGCCGCCGCCACCTGCCCCTCGAGCTCCTCCCTCACCGCCAGCACCGCCGCCTCCCCCGCCGCCGCCTGCTCCGCCAGGCGCTGCTCCTGCTGGGCGGTCAGGTCGGACAGACGCTGCTCAAGCTCCTGCACGCGGCTGGAGAGCTCTGCGCGCGCTGCCTCCAGCTGCGACTGCAGGTCGGCGGCTTGGGTTGCGGCGTCGGCCTGGGCACGCACAGAGCACACATTGCGCAGCACGGCGGCATGAGCGTCAGCGCATGCACTCCCTCGGCCATGGCTGAGCGGAGGACAAGGTTCTCAGCGTGCATTGCCTGAGCGTGCCCAGCAAGCGTGGCGCCGTTCCCATCTGTTCACTGTGGTGCATCCACACCATCTGACAGCACTTCCGACCCGCTCACCGTGGTGGTGTTGAGCTGCTCCTGCAGCTGCGTCGCCTGCTGCTCGTGCGCCGCGGCAGCCGCCTCCATGTCCTGCTCCAGCTGCGTGATGCGCTCAGAGGTCGCCGCCAGGCACAACTGCAGCTCGCCTGCAGCCATGGACACACACGCACAGCCGGCACACACGGGTCACATGCACCCGCCCGCAGCGCAGAAACGTTGCCCTCCGTCCTCCTGCTAGGTGGATGCGAGGCAGAGCTGTGTGCGCCCCCGCAAGGGCGAGCGCCAGGTCAGGTCACCTTCCGCTGCCTGCTGGTCCTGGTGCTGCTGCCTCGCCGCGTCCAGCTGCTCCTGCAGCTCCCTCGCCTCCTCCTGGCGCTGCTCCAGCTGGGCGCCAAGGGCCTGGGCCTCCTGCCTCAGCGCATCAAGCTGGGACTCAAGGGAGGCAACACGCTCCTCGTGCTGAGCCTGCACGCACAGGACAGGGTGACCAGGGTTGGTGCTGAGCACGCTGAGCATCTGGGGCTGTTTTTCAAGGCTGATGGGGAAGCGAATAGCATTGTGGCGCCTGCAGGCTAAGAGCCGCAGCGTGTGTTCAAGGTGCTGGGCAGGTGCCAGCTGTGGTGCACGACTGGGGCGCAGGCGCCCACACACCATGAGCTTGGCGCGCTCCATGGTCAGACGCTGCAGCTCCATGGCGTGCGTCTCGGCCATCTCTGCCGCGCCCTGCGCAGCCACCTTGGCCGCGCGCTCAGCGTCCTGCTCCACCTCGGCGGCACGCTTCTGGGCCGCCTCAGCAGCCACCTGCGGGTGAGAGGGTGGGCAGGCGGAGGGAGAGGAGGTTCAGGCACGGCGGGGCCCAGACTGAGGGTAAGGGCGACGCCAACGGGACAGTCTGCGGACGTACCTTGAGCTCGCGCATGGTGACCTCGAGCTCCTGCGCGCGCGCCTCGGCCAGCGACGCCTTCTCGGTCGCCGCCCGCAGCTCCTCCTGCGGGCGAGCAAACAGGTTGGGGCTCGATCGAGCGTTGCGGCTTCGAGGCGGGTGCGGCAAATGCGCGGCTAGTACGCGGCTGGTGCGACGGGTCCGCTCCTGGCGCAAGCTCACCTCCTGCTTCTTCTGGTACAGCGGCGGGCGCTTGCGAGACTCGAGGTCCGCCACGTGCGCCTGCAGCCTCTGGTTCGCCTCGACCAGCTCGCGGGCCCGGCCCTCGGACACGCGCAGCGCCTCCTCCGTGGCCTGCGGCATTGCGCGCGATCAGATCGAGCGAGCGTCTGGTTGGAGACGCCTGCTCGCGGCGGGTCGACAATCAAGGTGCTCGGCCTCAGCCGTCTCACCTCGAACTTCTTGACAACGGCCTCCAGCTCGGCGACGCGCTCCTGCACCTTGGCCGCCAGGGCCTCCTGCTCGCCAGCCGCCGCGCGCACCTTGCCCTGCGAGCGTGCGTTTGGTGTTGGTGCAGTGAACTGCCGGGGCTGGCGGCGTTGCAGTCCAACAAGGCAACAACGGCGCGACCCGCACCTCGAGCCGGCCCTTCTCCTTGGCCTCGAGCGCGAGCGCGTCCTGCACGTCGCTCAGGCTGAGACTGAGCGCCTTGACCTGCTCCTTGAGCACGGCGCGCTCCTCCTTCCACGCAGCCTGCGACTGCTGCGCCTCCTCGCGGGCGGCCTCGCCGGACTCCTGCGCCTCCTGCAGCTGAGCCGCCAGGGAGTCGCGCGCCTGCGGGTGCACACAGGTGAGGGCCAACAGGTTAGAGGGCTGCTGCTCGCACGCGACCGTGCCGTGTTGCGTCGTTGAGTTCAAGCGGACTCACCTGCGCCGCAGCCTGCGCCTCCTCGTTCGCCTCGCCCAGCCGCTTCTCCAGCTGACGGCACTGCCACCGCTCCTTCTCAAGCGCGGGCACCAGCTTGTCGCGCTCCTCCATCAGCGACAGAACCTGGTCCGTGGCCGCCCTGCGCAGCGCACCCAAGCACGCCACGCAGGCGTCGTTGGGGACTGCTCTGCGCAGCCATCGCACAGCCCAGGTCGGGCCCCATCCTCACCTGAGGTCCTGCTCCTGGCCGTCGTTCATCTGCTGCAGCTGCTCCAGCTGCGACTGCAGGTTCTGCTGCTCAGAGTGGCTGGCCAGCCACCCGGCAGCGGCAGCCTCCACGCTCGCACGGTCCTGCAAGTGAATAGAAGGCCCCAGAGGCCACAGCATCACGCCGACGCCCACAGCACCCAAGGCATACGTTTGTCGCGGCCAGCCCACTCCCTTCCTGCAGCCCCCGCACACTGACCTGGCCCCGTAGCTGCCTGGCCACACGCTGCAGGTCTGACGCCTGCGCCTCCACCGAGTCGTCCCCCTCGGCACGCTCCTGACCCAGCTCGTCAGAGCCAGGACCAAGGGCAGAGGCGCTGCTGCCTGCGTGGTGCCCACCGACAGCATGCATAAGCAAAAGGTGAGTGGCAGCAATGTTGTGCACAAGCAACAGGTAAGGATGGCAGAAGTTCCAGCAGAAACAAACTTCACCTCGTGCGAGGCGGCTGGTGCGGCGGCGCTGTGGCGTGGGCCCTCCCTGGTCACGCTCCCCCTGCACATCCCCGTCCTCCCCCTCGCTGCCCGCCGCGGACGACGTCATGCCCCCCTCCTCCCCCTCGCCCTCGTCCTCATCGCCCTCGGCAATCACGCTGCTCGCTCGCAGCCTGGACGTGCCTCCCACGCCCCCACCTCCGCCCCCGCCGACACCATCCCCGTCAGTGGTGCCGCTGTCCTCCCGCAGCTGGCTGAGGGGGCGCTTGCGCGCGCTCGACACGGTGGCGGCTGCATTGTCCATGGCTTCAGCTGCGGGGCAGTTGTGGGACATGGCAAGAGCACCACACAGTGGCTGCCAGGCTAGTGATCGCTGTGAGTAGCTATGAGGCAGACAGAGCTCGAGTGCTGCGTAGGATGGTCCATCGCACCTGCGCCGGGGGGCGCGGCCCACGTGACTTTGGCGCCCGGGCACCATGTCTCGCGGCGCGTGTTGCGCCGGGTGGAGCCCACCTGGTCGTCGCCCCCGCGCCCCGCGCCTGACGGCCCGCTCTCAAACATCATCTTGCGCGCCATCTCCACCTGTGGGCACACCCACAACGCATATCGGTAGCTTGCACAGGTGCCGGCAGATTCGGGCGTGGCAGGTCGAAGACGATGGCGCAGCACCAACAGCACCAAGGGGGCAGCGTGGGAGGTGCAGTGCGCACCTACCTGTTTCTGCGCCTTCTCCCTCTCCGCCTTCTCCTCCTCCAGCTTGATGCGCATCAGGTCCTTCTCCTGCTCAGACCGTAGCAGCTGCCCGCGCAGCTGCGCAATTTGCTCCTCCACCTCGGCACTCATACTGCGATCAGCAAGCACACGGCATGCCATGCCCGCGCTAGTTGGCTCAAACGTGGCACTTGCAATTACTCAGCTGCACCCCAGAAGCTCCTTCCCACCCGCAGCCGGCATTCCTGCTTCCAGCAGCCAGGCCTCCACCCACCACCACTCACCCGCTGATGGCCAGCTTGCGCTTGAGGTCCTCAATCTCATGCGCCTGCCTCTTGAGCACGGCGGCATCGCTCAGCACCTCGTTCACCACGGCGTTGTTCACCACGCGCTTGGCGCGGCAGGCAAAGCGCAGCGTGCTGTGGCTCTCCTCGGCGTGGCAGGCCGCTGGGGTCATGGCGGCAATGATGGCCGTCTTGGCGTTACCGCCCAGCGACGGCTGGAGGATGCGGGTCAGCTTGGAATCACGGTACGGGATGTGCGCACCTGCATGTGCACGGCCAACACACGGCCGTGATGAGCGCACCAGCAGATGGCTTTGGGTCAGACCAGCTCCGCCACGGTGCTGAATGCACTTGCACCTCCAAGCGCACCCTGGGCGACGGCACCCTCTGACAGCTTGTTGATCACGTTGCCCAGCGTGAGCAGGCTCTTGTTGATGGCCGTGCCCTCCTTCATGCGCACGCCCTCGGCGCCCGTCTTGGCCACGCGCTCGCTGCCCGCCAGGTCCACCAGCGTCAGCGTGGAGACCAGGATGGCGCCGGCGTCCGTGGCATCGGTGTCGCGCGCGCGGCTCTCCACCACCTGCACTTGTGACGTGGCCAAGGAGGGGAGCTGGAGTCAGGTGAGGCGGGCTGGAGGCCGCCGCAGTCGATGGTACCCCCTGGTGGGTGGGTGCCCTTTCTCGCCAGCTGCGCGCGCACCATGCGGAAGACGGTGTGCGAGCGGCTGCTCTTCTCGTTCATGCGCGTGGACCCGATGTGCCGGTTGGCCTCGCCGTGCTCGAGCAGCGCCAGCACCGCGTCGGGGCTGGTCACGATGTCCTCGCGCAGACCGCACACGTACACGCCGCTCTCCTTGCTCTCGTGCACGGGCAGCTTGACGTTCTGGGGCGCCAGAAGGTCGTTCACCTCCTCGTTGTACAGCTGCGATGTTCACGCGCGATGCGATGCAGGGGCCGCAGGCGTCGCGGGCGGCGGATCAGGCCGGGCCGGCACACCCAACCCAGAATCTGCCCCTCCCTCGCGCCTCGCCCCGTGCCGCTGCAACCCCCCGCTGCCAGGTGACGCACCTCCATGTACGAGACGCGCAGGAGGAACTCTCGGTCCTGCGCCGACTCGATGAGGTGGAAGATCTCGTGCACGGCGAGCGGGATGATGCCCTCCTCGGGCGCCGCGCCTCGCATCGTGAAGGTCTTGCCGCTGCTGGTCTGCCCGTAGGCGAACACCGTGCCGTTGAAGCCGCTGACCACCTTGTGCACCACGCCGCGCGCCACGGCGTCGTAGATTTGGCGCGTGGACCACTCCGGCCCAAACACATGGTCCAGAGCGTACTTGGCATCGCGGGACTCATCCAGAGGCACGAGGGTGTTGCCCTGGATGTTCCAGGCGAGCCCCTGGCCGCCCTCCACCTCCTGCTTGTTAAGTGGCCGCACCCGCACGGCCACCAAGATGGCGTCCGTCATGCTGCCGCCCGGTGCCGCTGCTGAAGCAGTGCAACAGCTGCTAAGGCCTCACGACCCGCCCTCCTGCACCAATGCAGGTAGCCTGCTTCCTGCGCAGCAGTGGACGCCGACGTGCACGCTGTGGGCACGCATTGGCTCTGCTGCCCATCTGCCCACGCCTTCGCAGCTGCAAGAAACCTCATGCTAGTGCCAGGAAGGAGTCTCCGCTGCCTCTGCTGCCTGCAGAGCGCGCTGCTGCCAGAGGCGGACTGGGCGGGCGAACAACAAGCTCTGCACGGCAACGCGCACCTGTGCACCTGGGCACAGCGCTGTGAGAGTAGATATGCTGCTGCTCTCCCTCTCGAGGCCTCCTCGCCTCGCCTCGCTTCCTGTGCTGCTGCTTCTGAGCTGTCGTGCGCAGCCCTCAGGAGCTGGTGCTGCAGGCAGCGGACGCTCGCAAGCGGCGCTGTGCCAGCGGACGAGTGCAGAGCTCTGCGCTGCAGCCCCCTGCTTGCCGTGCTGCTGCAACAGGATTCTGTTCCGTCCAAAGTTTGAGCGCCAACCACCTCGGCGCGCACACGCACCAAACACACCGCAAGCGCACAGGCGCAACGTTATCATCTCGACACTCGATCCCGCTATGCGACTCCAAGCCGTGGCGCATCAGCAGTCCGCACTGGCGAGTGGGCGCCAAGTGGCCAGCTCCGCGGTGCCTCTACGTGCATCCAAGCGCTCATGCAAACAGCTACATGGGTGTCCCCTTGGCAGCAGCCGTTTAGGTGGAGCGGCACCGGCGCGTGCACCGCCCGGCGTGATTGGCAGGCGGATGCACGCTGACGCAGCGGGCCTGGAGCAGCTGGCACCCATCCTGCAGGTGCGCTAGAGGAGCTGTGCTGCCGTGCGTGCCTTGTGCACATGCTGCAGTACGCGGGCATGCGGGTGACGTGGCCACCGATTTGTGCCTCTGCAGGAGATCCAGCGGTCCGCCACGCTGCCACACCCGGGCTGGCTCACAGGGGCGGCCCTCAACAGCGTGGTGTTCACGCTGGGCTACAAGGTGCTGCGCAAGGGCCTCACGCCGCTGGGTGTGGCCAACGCCTGGTTCCTCGGGGCCAGCATCTTCTCTGCGTTCGGGCTGGGGGGCTACAGCCTGGTGTGCCTCTACTTCATCTTTGGCACACTGGTGAGAATGTGCTGGGCGTGAGCTGTTCCGTGACACCTCGTCTGGTGGCGTGGCGTGTGGCAGACTCTTGGAATTAGTGCACTCTCTCTGTGTGCAGGTCACCAAGGTCAAGTTGGAGCAGAAGCAGCGGGAAGGCATTGCAGAGGCAAGATCCGGCCAACGGGGCCCGGTACGTGGTGTGTGGGGGAGCGGGCGAGCAGACCGCTTCGTGGGCTGCCAGTCGTACGATGCCAACGCGTGTGTGCTGCTCTCGTGCCTTGGTGGGCTCACTGATGTGCAGGCGAGTGTGTGGGGCTCGGGCATTGCCGGCACGGCGTGTGCGCTGGCCGCACTCATCACGTGCTCCTACCACCCCTGGCAGGTGCGTGGCGCGTGGCAGATGCGCGTTGCCTTGAGCCACACCAAACGTGGCGTTTGTGCCTCACCACTGCTACTGATCCCACTGCTTGTGCAGGTGGGCTTTGTGGCGAGCTTTGCCAGCAAGCTGTCAGACACCGTTTCAAGCGAGATTGGCAAGGTGAGTGCCATGCAGAGGGTGGGTGGCGCCCGATGGTGCACAGAACGACAGAGCACCCACATTGTGTGCCCAGCTGCTGCTTGACCTCCCGAGCACTGCAGGCGTACGGCAAGACCACCTACCTGGTCACCACATTTGAGCGCGTGCCGCGTGGCACTGAGGGCGCCGTGAGCGCCGAGGGCACGGCGGCGGGCATCGTGGCGGCGCTGCTCTTTGCGGTCGTGGCACTGGGCGTGCAGCAGGTGCGGGGCTGTCTGGTGTTGGGGCGAGCGCAGAGCGCTGCATGAGCTGCTGGCAGACCAGTCATTGGGTTGCTGGTGGGTGCGTGTGCAGGTGACGTTGCCCGGTGCGCTGGTGGCGACGGCAGCGGCAGTGGTGGCCAACTTTTTCGAGAGCTACCTGGGCGCCGTCGTGCAGGTGTGTTTGTGGTTGTGGGGGCAGGGGCATGGCGGCAATGGGGAGGTGGTGGCGAGATATCTGTGTGGTCACTGCTTGCACCTTGACCCTGCAGGGTCGCGTGGAGTGGCTGAGCAACGACCTGGTCAACATGATCCAGATCAGCTTGGCGGCGGTGCTGGCCATCGTGGTGGACCAGGCGATGCACCTGCCGCACCCCTTGTAGCATTGAGGAGCACCGTAGTGTTTGTACATCAGGGGTGTTGCAGGTGTTGCGAGGATTTGGCACGGACGGGCTGTACAGAGGTCGTTGCAGGTGTTGTTGTTGTACACACAACGTGCAATCAATGCTGCATCAGCACGAGCCCATCGTCACGGTGGTGCAATGTTGCGGGCCGTCGCCACCTTGACCGTGTGCTCCAGCAGCTGCCGCCGCATGAACTTGGTCACCTCGTGACACCCTAGACGCGCCATCTCCATCACAAGCTTGAACTTGTCCAGCGGTAACCTGGACAGCAGCAAGTGCAGCACCACACTCTCTCAGCCAGTACACGCAGCAGGTGCTTGCGTTAGGAACAGCATCAGGCACAAGACATCTGCAAGCGAAGCCCTGCAGGAGCCCGTCGCGTGTGCTCACCGGCTGTCGCTCTGCAGCAGCACGATGTTGTCCGTCAGAGGGTGCAGCGCACAGCTCAGGTCGGGGCCACCCCCAGAGTCCTCCAGGAAGTTGAGGTCCAGCAGGGGCGTGGACTCAAGGTACCCTGCACCACAGACACGCACGCACACCGCACTTGCCTGGTGCCTAATCTCCCTGGCAGGCTGACCCTTGGTGCCTTGACACGGCGGCAGGCATACCAAGTGGCATGTACATACAGGGTCTCCAAAGCGCCCCCTCCGAGAGCACCCTCACTCACCTGCGGCGCAAGCCCCACAGAGGTCCACCATGGGCACGCCCGCGTCCGCCAGGGCCAGGACCGCCGCGTTGATGCCTGCACACCTGGTGCCTCCGTCCGCCTGGAGAACCTGCAGGGAGGGCCGCACGTGGTGGACGCACGTCTGGTCCCGCTCCCCTGCCCCTCAGCGCGAGCTGCACCTGTAGTGCACCTTTGTCATGCCCATCCATCATCACACTGCTCCGCTTGCAACTGAACAGTCGCCCCGGCTGAAGGCGTGCAACAACACCACCACTCGCCTGCACGAAGATGTCGATCTGTGAGCGGGGCATGAGGTGCGTCATGATGGTCTGCTCCAGCGCAGCGCCAATCACCTGGCCCAGCTCCTGTGACCGCCGGTCACCCTTGCCGCGCTTGCGACGCTCCCCTGCACGTGTCGATGAGAGTCCACCAGGGCAAGGTACGGGTGGGCGGGCGGGAAGGCGGGGCCCGGGATGCCTGTGTCGTGACAGCCACACTGACCTGTGCTGAAGGTGGCCATGCTGTACTCGCACTTGACGAGCGCCCTGTCTGCCAGCTGCTGCGACCTGACCTCGACCTCCCTCGGCCCAAACACGGCCGCCAGCACCTGCGCCCGCACAAGGAACACCCGCTGCGTCGTGCTCCGCCGTTCAAGGGTCAGGGCTGCGCAGCACCACTGCACGCGCCGGCACCTTGGTGTTGCCCATCTCAAAGATGGCGGAGCCGTCTGCCGTGGCCAGCACGCCCAGGCGAGCCGCCATGAAGCGCAGCTCGTTGGAGCGCCGCCCGTCCACCCGCAGGCCCTCCGGGCTCACGAACTCCATCGCTGCTGCTGCTGGCTAGTGGCTAGTGTGTCAAGCTGATGAGCACGGTGGAGTGGCGGCGGCGCGTGCACGTGGACGGCTGCGGCGGTCACGGCTGATGGGCTGCTGGTGAGTGGTGGTGTTGAGGGTGTTTACCGCACTCTACTTCTGCTCTGCTTGCTCCCTGGCGTCGCAGGGCACACGCAAGCCCCCGATTTGCTCTCCTCGGCGCTCCACCGACGTTCCAGTCTCCCAAGAAGAACAAACATGTCGAGCCGCATTGATTTCCGCGCCGTCAAGTCCTCGTCGTCCTCTTCGGCGCAGCCCAAGCAGAGCAAGCTCCCGAAGCGGGATGCGCAGGACGACGTCAAGGCCAGCAAGGACGGCAAGAAGGCACCGCAGCAGCAGCAACAGCAGCAGCAGCATTTACCTGCTGCGGCAGTCCCAGCCTCTGCCACTGACTGTGAGCCGGTCCGGGGGAGCACATCTCGTGCATCTCGTGCGGGGGGCCATGTTGCGCGATCCTGCACGGCAAGGCGTGCTGCACCTGTTCATGAGACCATGGGCATCATTGCCAGCGTGCCAGTAGGACGCGCCTGCACGGCAGGTGGCCGCTGGGTGGGCACACACCGTGAGCCCCGCAGCGCACGAATGTGTGCCCCCGTGCGTGCGGCGTGTGGCCTGCAGATGAAGCGGAGTACAGCGAGGAGGAGCGTCTGCTGAGGTCCTTTGACCTCACGAGCAAGTACGGGCCTGCCACAGGGGGCTCGAGGATGGAGAGGTAAGGTGGCGGGAGCGCCGGGGGATGTGGTGGGGAGCGGGTGGGAGTTCCGCTGCTGGGGTGGGGCACATATGGGTGCCGCACTACAGCAATGCCATGACCTGCCGCGTGCACAGGTGGGAGCGCGCGGAGAAGTTTGGGCTGTCCCCGCCGGCCGAGGTAAAGGAGCTGCTGCAGCGCCTGGGGCCCAGCCACCGCCTGCAGCAGTGCCTGTGGGCAACGAGGCTGTAGCTTTGCTGTCTAGAGGAGCGACGCCGTGACGACGGGAGGACAGTGACTGATGACGGGAAGGCATTGATTCATCGCGAGTCGCGGGCGCACTGCCTCATCAGGTGTACTATTTGCTGCTGCATTGGCTCCCCTGTGGCCCTGTGGACTGATGACGATGACGTTGACAAAGTGTAAACCAATGACCACTCACAAGTCCAAAGCGGCGCAGCCGAGCCTCCAAACGCCTGCACGCACTCACACTCGCGACACGCCACACAACACACACGACGGAATGATAGAGAGCTCGAGCGTGTTCGCAGCCGACGCGGGAGAGGTGCACGACGTGCCAATCTCCGTGATAACCAGGCCGCTCATGAGCTCACTGGACGAGGGCAAGGTGCTCATTCCGGCAGCCGCGCAGCCCATATGGGCGTGTGTGCAGCCGTGGTGGTGGCGCGAGTGAGTCATCCGTCCCGTGTGTGGATGGGGATCGTGTGCCTGCAGGTCTGCACCTTCGTCAAGGACCTAGAGGTGCGCAGGCATGCAGTGAGAGCATTTGGGGATCCGAGGTTGGGCCGCAGAGGTCCTCATGCGTTACCTGGATGCGCTCGCTCCGCGCAGGAGGGGGCCGAGTTCACGCCCATAGAGGTGCTGTGGGTGGAGCACTCGACAGGCAACTACTACTTCGCCATGGGTGAGTGCGTGGGGCGGTGGGTATCGGTTGACGGCAAGGCACCGCGTGTCGGGAGTGTGGGCGTGTGGCAACAATGGCAGCGTGGGCTCAACCTGCCAGTGGACCACACACGCTGCACGTGCAGGTGGGTGCCACCGGTGGGAGGCGCACCAGCGGTTGAAGCGCGACACCATCCGCGCGCGGCTCATCAAGGTGCCACCCTCCACCATCAGCCTCTTCATGGGCGCAGCGTCGCCGTTCCGCAACATGCCCCAAGAGGGACAGCAGCTGCAGCCGCAGCATCAGGGCCAACAGCAGCAGCAGCAGCCACCAGCGGCTGACGCAGCTTCTGCGTAGACGTTCTGTCGCGTGCATCCTTCCCCATCCCTTTCGTGCATTTGCATCGATTCAGTGCAAGACTGCCAAGCGTTGGAGGCACATGCTCAGCGTGCAGGCCCATCCGCAGCTGCGCTGGGCCCAGCTGCAGCGGCGCCAGCAGGCGCTGTGGCGGCGGAGGGCGCGGCTGCAGCAGCGTTGGAGGCGCGCTCGTCCGCCAGCCGCCTGGACTCGGCGTAGTACTCTGCACGTGCAGAGCGCAGGTGCACACGTCATGGTACAGCAAGCTTAGAACGCTGTGGTGCTGCTGCTGATGCGGCGCAAGTCGTCTGAGGAGCATGGAATGGCAGAGGGTCCAAACAGGGTGCTTGTTCAGCGCACCTGCCGGGTGGTTGATGCCCGCGTCAAGCGGCGCGTTGTGCGTGCCCTCAAAGGCGCAGGCGCACGCAATCTGGTAGTGCCCCGCCTTGGCCTTGGCAACCACCTCGTCGGCCTTGCTGCCCTCACACCTGCGCACGCAAAGAGGTGCACGCACCAAGTCACTCACTTGGTGCTCACACCAGGCGGGCACGCGGGAGAGGAAGCGCGTGCACAGCGCATGGACTCTGAGCTGCTGTGGCCGGGAGACGGGCGTTCAAAGGTGCACGTGGCCAAGCAAGCTAAGCTCACGGCCCTCTCACCTGGCCTTTGCCAGTGCGGCGCGCAGGCTGGCCTCGTCCATGCGCTTGTAGGGGCACCCGTGCGGCTCCCCGGGCCCGCCCATCATGCGCACAATGTTGACGCAGTTGTGGGCAGAGTAGTCCTTGCGTGCTCCCTCCTTGCCTGCATGGGGTGTGCGTGTGTGGGTGCGCGTGGAGCTTGCAAACGGGGCGGCCAGCCGCAGCACCGAGCAACACGTGACGATGCAGCACAACACAGGACGGTTGCCTCACCGTAGTTGTGTCGGATGTTGTACGCGTACTCCTTTTCGAACTTGTCATAGGGCACCTGGGGCGCCATGGCTGTGCGCCAAAATACCAGCGCGTCCTCCAGGGGGAGGCCAACCGCCTGCAGCAACACAGACCAGGGGCAGGTGCTGCCACTTGCTCCTCCTCCTCCTCCTCCTCCTCCTCCTCACAGATCAACCCCTAATTGGGAGCCAGTTCCACCCGGTGGCGCCAGGCAAAGATGCCGCATTGGCTGTCAGGGCTGCATGCGTCAAACGCTACCTGTGCACCATCCCCTCAGGACACCCACCCACAGGACACCCACCTTGAGAAAGAGCCCCAGCTGCTGCCTGCCCGCGTGCCGCATGTGGTGCGCCGTCTGCAGGTGCCCCACCAAGGTCTGCGCGCACAGCGGAAAGTGCTGCGCCGCCACCACTGGCAGCGAGGCCGCCGTGATGGGCCCGTGGCGCGAGCAGGCCGCCCCCACGTCCACGCCGCCGCCCAGGTAGCGATTGCTGAGGCCCGCCACCAGGGGGCGCAGGCGCGTGTCACTGTCGGGGAACATGTCACGGTACCGCCGGTTCATGTGGGTCAGGCCCTGTGGGTCCCAAAGGGCACACTGGGTGTGTGTGTGTGTGTCGAGCTTTACATCTGGTGGAGCCAGTTACGGCAAACAGATGGTCCCACAATATCACAGATATGCCACAGGCAAAGTGTGTGTGTGCACGTGCATACCGGGCCAGTTCTCCCGTGCCACCCGGCCAGCCATGGCTGCATCCTGTCGCTTGCTGCCTGTGGACCCTGGCTCGTTTAGTGCGCCCACCACCCACACCTTTGAGAGTGTGGCACGGAAGTCCTGCACCACCAGCGAGCACAGGTCCCTGCTGCTCACGTAGGCCCACCCCGCGCGCAGCAGGACCTTGCGCGTCGCCACCAGGTCGGGCACCGTCGTGAAGGGCACCTGTGCACGCGTGGCAGGAGAGCACGGGAGCGCAGGGGGGGGGCGCATGTGCACCAGCACCATCTTCACCCAGCAGCATGCATGCGCTTCTCGTGCACCCGCGTGCATCCCCCCAGGAACGCTGCTGCTGCCGCACAGGCTGAACTGCGCATCAGTGGCTGCCTGCACGTGGCCAGTGCGCATCAGGGCCCTCCCTCCTCCCCTCCCCTGTTCCACACCTTGTAGAATCCCGCGCGCAGCTCCTCCTCCTGCACGTCATCCTTGATGGCCTGGGACGACATGACCTGCGGTGCACATAGGCCCCATGAGGTGCGCAATGAGGTGGTGCTGAGCGACTTTGTTGAGACCTCCCCTCCTACCCTCTGGGCACAGGGTCGCGAGCACGAGGTGCGTACGTGTCACCTCCCAGCGCTAGGGAGCCCTCACAGCCCTGCACTCACGCTCTTGAGGTCGTTCCTGAGCCTGTCCACCTCCTGCCGGTCCACAGGCGTGTAGCTCAGGTTGGAGCGAGCAAGGAACTGGGCCTGTGTGGGCAGGGAGGGGCACAGCGGGCAGCACAACAATTGGCCGTGGCGCGCACTGGACGGACGTGTGCACGCGGGGCATGCGCTGAGCAGCGCGCCCCCCAGGCGCGTCACCATCTGAGGCATAGCTTGCTCCGCACCAGGGCCCAGCCCCGCACCTTGTCGTCGCTGCTCTGCATCAGGTCCATGAAGCGCAGCCGGAACAGCTCTGTCTCCTGCGCACACACAACACCACCGCGCACGGCACAGTCACATGTGACCAGCACGCTGGTGCCTTGCACAGCCATCATCACCCTGGCTGCGGCCTGGCCCTCCCTGCAGCCGCCCTGCAGGAGCTGCGTGCCTGGGTGAGGAGCCACTTGCGCAGCTCGGGCGTCCGGCAGTACGCCAGCCGCAGGATGTAGTGGCTGGTGAGGTCACGCCGTGCTGTCTCCTCATTGTTGCTGCCCTGCATGTGTGCACGGAGCGCTGCTGCCGGCTTGTTGCTGCAGGCGCCGCTCCGCTTGTGCGCAAATCAAACGCGCCCCGCACGCTGGCGCACCTCCAGGTGCTTGCGTATGAGCTCCTGTGCCCGCGCCTGCGCTTACAGAGCATGCAGTTGGCAGCCAGTGGGTCGGCAGTGTGCGCACGGCATGCCGCGTGCACCCCGCCCTGCGCACCTGCACCTCCACCTCTGACTTGTTGCGCAGCTTGGCCTCCTCGATGCCCTTGAGCACTGCAGCAAGCAGCAGCACGCGTCGGGCTTGTCTGTGAGGCCCACAGAGCCGCGCTGGACTTGTCCTCTTGGCACTGCGTCGAGGTGCACTCGCCTCGCAGCCGATCGAGCGCCAGCGCCTCAAACTCCTCGATGGAGATGTTGCCTCCGGGCAGCTCCGTGTACAGGCTGAGCAGCGTGTGGCGGGTGCTGTGCTCGCCGGCTCGCCGCAGCGAGCTGGGGTCGCCAGCAAGCGCCGCGCTCAGCGCCTTGCCATAGCGGCTGGACGCCGCCGGTGTGGCGAACGAGCTCGACGCCACCACGTTCATCCTTTTCCGTGTTTCCTGGAGTGTGCGGAGCACCTGTTTTTGGAGGATGTTTGACTTTGAAATCTCGTGAGAAGCGTGCGGCGCCTGAAGATGTCCTACTCCAGAGGGAGACGCACACCAGAGGTGTGCCTGCCCTGTGCGGTGCCTGTCCTGTGTTGAGGCCCTTGGTGCTTGGCGGCCGCACGCGCTCGATCCCCGCCACACACCAGCCCAGCCCAACAGATCAGTGGCGGTGCACTGGTGCAGTGGCGGGCACTGGTGCCACACCCACTACCTCCCTTCTCACCACGAGCTGTCATTGCCACTTCGAATGGGGATCGATGAGAGAATGCGAGGCGAAGCACAGCTCACGCGATGTCCATTGGTGCAGCACAACATGCGCTGCAGGCATCACGGTAGACCGTAGCCGCATCGCACCTCGTGGGTGCCCGGCGCTCGCAATCTCGCGCTCGGACCGATGGTCAAGTTTGGCGAGTACCTCGATGCGCACGCGCGGGACATCTGGCGCAGCCAGTACATCAAGTGCGCGCCGCTCCATTGGGCCGGCATTTGCGCCATCAGCACCTCCGCAGGACAACCCAGCAGCAAGAGTCCAACGATGCGCGATGCGCAGGTACAAGGAGCTCAAGAGGCTGCTCTACGATGTGCTGGACACGGGGGCACCAGTCTACGTGCCGCACGCGCTCTCCCTCTCCCACCAGGACCCCGAGGTGGCGCGCAAGCATGCCGCCACGCCGCAGGTGCGTGTGCTGGGAGCAGCACGATGATGCTGCCAGCTGCAGCCGCAGCGGAGCCTCTCCGGTTTCTTGGGGGGCAGGCAAAGGACGACGACGCGGCACACGTCGCAAGAAAGGCACACGTGACGGCACGCGTACGCAGCACGCGCTCTCAGCTGGCCAGTCAAGGGAGTGCTTGCTCCCCACCAAGCATGATCTGACGACCAGTGGATCGTGCCGGGCGCCCCCGGCCGCCAGCACGCGTTGCGTCCGACCTCCCTGATGCTCCCTTTTCCCACCGCACACTGCACGCACCTGCTCCCAGGAGCGTTTCTTCATCGACCTGGAGGACCAGGTGGCGCGCGTCAACAGCTTTACCATGGCGCAGGCGCAGCTGCTGCGCGACCAGCTGCGCAGGCTGGAAGGGCGCATGCGCGACCTCGTGAGCCTGCAGCCCGGCATGTGGAACCTGCCCTACCGCCAGCTATCAGGCAGGCCGTCCTCTGCGGGAGGAGCAGCAGCGGGGACCAGCGCAGGGGCCAATGGGTCAGCGGGGCCGTCCTCGGCGCACACGCATGACGCGCCGGCAGGGCAGCAGCCGCCGCTGAGTGCTCCCACCGCACACGACGCGCTGTGAGTCATGGTGTGGTGTGCGGCGCTCGGTGGCGTGTGCAGCTCGCTGTAGTTGCAGCGTGGAGCATGGCGGTGCATGCGGTGGGCAGTGACACATGTCAAGCGTGTGCCACCGGCAGCGCCCAGCAGCACATTGTCCATGAGCGTGCCTTGTCCTCACTCGTGCATGCTGTGCCCGCAGGCGCCAGCTCCACGCGCATGTGCAGCGTGTGGGCCTCGAGTACCTGCAGCTGGAAAAGTACGTCAACCTCAACTACGCCGCGCTGCAAAAGATCCTCAAGAAGCACGACAAGCTGCTGCCCTCTGCTCCGTGCTGGAACTTCTACAGGGTCAGTACAGGCGGCCTGACTTTCACAGCACCTGCCCCTCGCTTGGCCACGACAGTCATGGCACAGTGCATAAGACGGTCAGACAGGGTCAGACGCCAGTATGCTGGGACCTCGCCTTTCCTGCCCACCCACACCATCTCTCCTGCCTCCCTGCCTGCCATGCCCCCCCCAACCTCACACAGATCCACACGTCCAACCAGCCTTGGGTGCGCGGTGAGCACCACGACATCCAAGTCACCCTGGCCCGCCTCTTCACCCAGCTCCACACCACGCAGCGCCGCTCCGCCTCCTTCGGCGCCTCGCCCTCCACCTCCGCCGCCGACGCCCCCGCCTCCACCGCCGCCGCAGCGCAGGCAGCAACCGCCGGCAGCAGCAACAGCCACGCGGCAAGCACGCCCCCCTCCCTGTACGCGCAGCAGCAGCACCTGCTGGCCGTGGCGCGGGACCAGGGCTCCTACACGCACCTGGTGGAAGTGAGCCGCAAGTTCTGGGTGCGGGCCGAGGACGTGGCCGAGTTTGAGTACCACGTGCTGCAGCACCTGCCCGTCTGCGGCTTGCAGTCCATGTGCCACGGCACCGGCAGCCTCACGGCAGGGGGGCTCAGTGGGACTGCAGGGGTGGGCAGCGCTCCGTCATTAGTGGGGAATGGCGGTGCGGGTGCGGGGGGGCCGGGAGGCGTGAGGGCGAGCAGCAGTGCGAGCGTGTTTGCCACGCACGCGAGCCAGCGCTTCACGCAGCACGAGGAGGAGGCGAGTGAGGACGAGCGGAGTGAGAGCAGCCTAGGAGTGGGCCCCACACCGCGTGGTATGCCCGGGAGCATGGTGCGGTCGGCGGCGTCGGGGGCGGGCGTGAGGCAGACGGTCAACTTGCTGTACCTGGACAACGCCAGCCTGGAGCTGTACCACAACCTGCTGTACGGCAGGCCGTACAGCGCCATGGTGCGCACACGTGTGCCTCTGCACGCAACCTGTGGGCGCGCATGGTTGCTGCGCCTTGCCTACAGCTATGAAGGGACTGCCGCCTGTCGGTGCCAACGGTGTGGGAGAGATGTGGGTGCCTACTGGGGTGGTGGTGGTGGTGCTGGTGGTGGTGGTGGTGCGCGCAGTTGCGTCTGCGTTGGAACGGCGACCGGCTGCGCCCGGGCAACGCCGTGACGCTGCAGCGCAAGGTGTACCGGGAGGGATGGCGGCCAGACACGAGCGTCAAGGACTCGTTCAACCTGCACGAGCAAAAGGTGCGGGCCTCCCCTCTTTTGTCTGCCCGTGCTTCCGCAGCGCACGTCAGAGGCTTGCAGCTTGTTTGGATACACATGTTTCGAAGGGCAGGACCAAAGGCAATCAGTGAATGTGCGCGTCCCTCTCTAACCCTACCTTGTGCGTCCCTCCCTACCCTGCTCTACCGTGCAGGTGGCCGAGTTCCTATCAGGCCGCTGGACGTTTGCCGACGCCCGCAAGCACCTGCTCCAGCGCACAGGCCCCATGGGCCCGCCCGCACAAAAGCTGACTGCCGCCGCGCTGCAGGCTGCGGCCGCCGGGCCGGGGGGCGGGGACGCGGCGCGCGCTGCGTTCAGGGAGCTGGCCGAGGAGATGGAGGCCACACAGCGCGAGTACGCACTGTTCAAGACCTACACAGAGGTGGGTGCGGGGCGCGGGTTCGCGCCGGGGCGGGATGGGGTCGTGGGCGTATCAGGTGGTACTGTATGCGCTGCCTCCCGTCTGCAGCTCATGCTGTGGTGGTATGCTTGTTGCTCGCCTGATGCGGCTCATGACATGTCCTTGTGTGCGTGTGTGTGAGCTTTACATCTGGTACATCTGGTGTGTGCACTATCCATGCACCTTGCAGGTCCAGCGGTCCGTGGAGACCAAGGCCCTGCAGCCCGTGGTGCGCATCCGCATGCGCCAAACCGTGTTTGCCGACGAGGAGATTGACGACGAGCACGTGAGCTCATCCGCCGGCGCCTCTCTAGCGCGCCAGGAGCTGCTGCAAGCCATCTTCTCCATGGCTTCGGGGGCGTCGGGCGCCACGGGCCTGGCGGGCGCGGCGGCACTGGCGGCGGTCAACGCGACGGGCCGGCCGTCCACGGAAGGGGGGCCGGCGGTGGCGGCGGTGGCGACGCGTGTGCAGCTGGACACGGACATCAGGGCGCTGCTCGAGTACAGCACGGATGGGCAGGTGCGTGCTGCGGTCAGCGGATGGGGTGGGGTGGGATGCGATGCTCTGCGTGAGGCTGCGTCTGCATCGGTCTGGAAGCCCCCTTGGCACCTGACCCGCATGGTGTGCCGGTCGATGCCGGTGCTCGCACCCTCCCTGCAGACAGACGCGCATTTGCCAACGGGGTGTGGTGCCCGTCTGCCAGCACACAGCCCCTCACCGCCTGCCGGTGCCGGTGCCGTTGCATACATGCACGCTGCCTGCAGACGCGCATCGCCAACGGGCTGTGGCGTCAGTCTCGCCACGCGGACGCCGTGGACTTCCCCTACGCCACTGTGACGGTCTCGCTGGCGTGCCCCGAGGAGTCTGTCATGGCGCAGAGCGGCACCTGGCACCCGGCGGTGCTGCCCCCTTGGCTGCAGGCACTGGTCGACAGGGGAAAGATGCTCGAGGTGCGTGTGTGTTGTGTTGCCCCCACCATTGCTGCCGTCATGGCTGCGTTGTGTCGTGAGCCTGTGTCAGCTGTGGAGGGGGCCATGCGCCTCATCACTGACGTCTGCTACCCGCGTGACGTCGTCTGCTTTGTGGACTCTGTTCCGTATCCCCCTTGCAGGTGCCGGACTTTTCCAAGTTCCTCTTTGGCTGCTCAGGGCTGCTGCCAGACATGGTGAGCAGGACCACCACCACCACTTGCATGAGCCAGTGTGCCGTTTGGCAACACGCAACCAGCCAGCGCGCCCACTCACCTGCGCCACCTCGGCCCCATGGCGTGGGGGTCCCTGCCCTCAGTACTCACCCGCCTATATGCATGCGTGCGTGCAGGTGCGGGCTGTGCCCGTGTGGATTGACGATCCGCTGGTGCAGCGCTGCCTGGCGGCACAAGTGCTGGGCATCCCGCCCATCCAGCCCACACAGGCAAGTAACCCAGCAAGCCGCAGTGGAACCAGGGCACTGCAATCTGTGGAACCAGTAGCAGCCTGCAAGCAAACACAGGCAGCTCTGGCACCAAAGTCTGCAGCAAAGTCTTGTGCTCAGGCTAGTCACCTGGGACCGCTTCCCTTGTCTGAAACTGCTTCCCTTGCCTGGCATGGGCCGCCCTCCTGCCCATGTCAAGGACCCTAACCCGTGTGAAACCATGTCATGAATGCATCCCAACGCAGGAGGGCCGTGGTGGCGCCACCTTCAGCCGTCAGGGCAGCCACCGGTCCACCGCCATCTCCATGGACGGGGGCCCTGACGGGGGCTTGCCTGCACTGGTCAGCACCGCCTCTGGCAGGAGGGGCGGCGCCACGCTGGGGCAGGAGGGCGGCAGCACGGGAAGGAACAGGGCTAGCAACACAGGTGCGGGTGACCTTGAGGGGCGGACCGGCAGATAATGAGTGGCTGATGGGCGCTTGTGGCCTCGTTTTGGAACGGTTCAATGAGTGAGAGCTATGTGCGGAGCTTTCTTTAAAGGGGCTGTTCCTGCATCCGATGGGAATCGGAGCTCCTCCATTAGTGTGTGCGGTGCGTCGTGTTGGTGTGGCGCAGGCGAGCCAGGCCGTCCCCTTGGTGGCAGCGGGCGCCCCCGCCCTCCCCCTCCCTCCAGCAGCCCTCCCCCCCGGCAGGGCAGCCCCGGCCCCGGTGACGCGCCCAGAGGGGGGCACACCACCACCACCGTGTCTGCCCAGGGGGCCGCGCTGGGGCCCGGGGGATTAAGGGCGGGAGGGGGTGGAGGAGGAGGAGGTGGCATGCACGGGTCGTCTAGCACGTCTGCACTGGCGTCCTTGCTGCCGGAGGGGCTTCAGGCGGCGGGTGCTAGCATGGTCAAGGTGCGGTGATGGGGATGGGGGGAGAGGCGAGCATGGTCAAGGTGCGGTGATGGGGATGGGGGGAGAGGCAAGGGTGCACAAGCAGGCAGAGCACACCTGCATGTCCCTCTGGCACACGCAGTGAGTTAGCTGCCCTGCTCTGCCTCACAGCTCGTCACTCTAGTGTGCGAACGCTGCGTCCTTGCGTTGACACCGCACCACAGGGGTGGCAGCTCAAGCTGTTGGCGCGCCAGCACTCGCGCGGCCGCGTGTACGCGCCCCAGGCGCTGTTTGTGGAGCCGGGCCAGTTCCTGCGCAACGAGCGCATCTTCCTCACGTGGCTCAGGTGAGGTGGGCCACCCGCACGCACGTGTACACAAACTGGCGTGTATGCTGGCGCTGTGGTCATGGTGTGTGCTGCACCCTTGGTCCGGAGGGAAGGAGCTGAGTTCTCACACCTCGCGTGTGGTGTGCCTTGTGCTGTTTGCCCGCAGGATGGCCGTGTGGCTGAGCGGGCTGAGCTTCATCATGCTCGGCTTTGCGGCCAACGCCACACGCGACCCCAACGTGGTGAGTGCGCCCTGAGCTGGAGCAGGGCTAACGAGGCATATGCATGTATACCCAATGAGGCAGGCGCATGGCACTGGCACTGGCACTGCGCTGGCTGGCTGGAATGCGCCGCATTGCTGTCCTGCGGTGCTGAGCTCGCCTGCTGGTGTGTTGCGTGGTGGCTGCAGGGTCCCCCGTTTTTGTTTGTGTCCGAGGTGACGGCGCTGGTGCTGCTGGTGCTGGCCATCATCATGTGCGCGTACGGCCTCTGGATCTTCCTCTGGCGCAGGTCAGTGCGTGCGCACCTGTGCGGGGCGGGGAGGTGGTGTGAGAGCTACAGTGAGGACGTTGGTGGACCTCACTCTCCACGCACGGCCACCACCTGCCCGTTGACGGTGGCTCCCGCCTGTACCTGGACATGCAAAGCACCTGTGTCGTTTTTTTGCATCCGTTTGGGCGCCTTGGCAGGGCCGGAGCCCAACTATCGTGCGCATCGGATGTCTCGCAGCACTGTTGTATTGAGCTGGGTGGTGCATGCGCCCCTGCTCCTGCTCCTGCAGCACGTCCCTGTACGAGCTGCGTCCTCACCGGTACGACGACACGCGCGGCAGCATGTTCCTCAACTCAGTGCTGGTGGCGGCGCTCAGCGGCCTCATGCTTCTCAACGTGGTGGACCTGGTAAGGCAGGCGACGGACGATGAGGGGGGCGACGACGGGGGAGGGGGGGGTGGGGGAGGAGCAGGAGGTGGTGGGGGGGCACCAGACAGCGTGGGGCTGCGGGCGGTGGGTGGGTGTGGTGGGTGTGCGGCGTACTGGGGGGTGGGGGGCTGCACGTTGGAGGACGCGCAGCGGTTGCGGCCGGGCGCTGGGCCGTTCACGCGCGGTGTGGAGGCGGCGGCGTGTGAGGTGGTGAGGGTGGCGCAGCGGGTGGCGGAGCTGATGCGGAGGGTGTGAGGGGTGCAGGGTGGCCGGGGATGGTCGCTGCTGTGGGTGGCGGTGGGGGGGGGAGGGAGCAGCTCTGATGACACGACATGTGCACTGGCAGGCGCTGTGACGATGTGTGACTTGCAAGCTCTGGACGTGCTCTTGACTTGGTCTTGTTGACCCGGTGCTGGTGATTGATCGGCTTTCACATCGTATGCTGAGATGATCGCCAACCTGTCGTGGATTTGATTGCCAGTTTTGCTGCGAGTTGCTGCGTGCACAGTTGAACTCTCTCTCACACACTCTGCAGGACTGCCTTGTTGCAATATGAGGGATGGAGCAGAGGGCCTTTGCAAGCGGCCGCTGTCAGAGCAGCCCTCGGTGCCTCAGCCATATGGTCGCTGCTTGGGCAAAGTCGTCCGGGCTGCGACGAGCACAGGAGGGCATGCAATAAGCCTGAGCGCCGCAAACCAGCAAGTCACAGGTGTCCTATGCTCTGCCGCAAGCCCCACCGCCATGCGCTACAGACGCGCAGCGTGTGGCACTCACTTTGACAGTGCTGCCCCAGGCACGTATGCTGGGTTCTTGATGAGCCTCTCCACCAAGAGCTCGTCATACAGTGCCGCCAGCACCTCGCGCAGGTCCCCCACGTCACGGCTCGTGTTGAGCACCAACTGCACACGTGTACAAGCCACCGTGCAGCAATAGCGCACCGCGCATGTGAACATGGGCGGGTGAGTGGCTGCATGCCAGCGCCACCTGCACACGGGCCAGCACTGGAGGCACCCCAGGTGGCTGATGGCCTGGGGCGCGCTTGGTCCGCATTGCTCGTGCTGCAAGCAGCCCCCCTCTGCACTGGAAGCACCACAGCCGCGGCTGGACGACCCATCTGCAGGCTACAAACGCAGACTGCCAACCACTGGGTGGCACCCCAAGTCGACCGCCCTCAAAGGCGCACCCTGAAGCCCGTGGGCAGCTCCAGGTAGTGCAGCTTGTAGTTGCTGGTGGTGCAGCTGTGGAACCTACACCCCTCGCCGGCGAAGCGTGGCGTGCCTAGCTGTTGCTTGTTGGCGCTGCGTGCACACGACGGGGACGGTGGCACGGCGTCGAGCGCCCACTCCTCGGCCAATCTGGCGTTGCTCTGCAGCACGTCATACTCACTCCTTGGGGTCCAACGCCACGCAGAGGTTGCACATGGTCCAGACGAAGCCAAACATCTGCTTCTGGTCGCCTGCCAGCGACCCCACGCCCTGCTGCGCGGACTGGGGCCGCTGCCATTCGTGGTAGGCCACGCATGTGCCTTGCCGGTTGAACACGTAGAGGTTGTAGCACACCATGCTGCTCCCTGCGGACTGTGAGGGGCTCCTCGCCCTTTCTGGCGATGGATCTGCTGCTGCCGGCGAGTGCAGAGGTGCTGGCGGACGAGGATACGCGAGTGTGAGAAATGGGCGCGAGCTCGGACTGCTTTTGGTGCTCTCGCTCTCGCTTTGCCCAGCGCAGCACACCTCCGCATGATCATTCATTTTTTTGGTTCCAGGAATCACAACAGAACGGACACATCACGCCGTGGCCGCTGGGGCCAGCTTCCTCAGGTCCTCCACCCCGCCGAGCGCTGGCGCCGCATCGCCCACCCACTTGCCCGCCGTGTCAAACTTGCCGGGCTGCAGGAGTTGTGACCGAGCGAAGAAGTAAGCGCCCTCCACCTGGAAGTGCAGCAGTCAGGAGATGAGGTGCCAGTGAGGATGTCAGGGGGGCGGCACGGCAATCATCTGATCCCACAGCGAGGACGCCCGCTGGTGGCGAAGTGGCTGCCTACTCTAGCCTGGGCTGGTGCCCAACCTCTCCTCATTGCTGACCCCTGGTGCCTTGGCGCTGCCCCGTGCTCAACGCACATCCTCGACACACGCACACCCACCACCACGTCGCTCACCGGGTTGACTCCCTGGGTGAAGGTGCCGGCGAACATTGAGCCATCCTTGAGGATCCAGTGGCCCGACATGAAGCCACCCTCCTGCCACTGGCCCACGAACTGGCACCCCACGGCCTTGTTGTGGTAGCTGCCCTTGCCCTGCCGCTTGCCCGCCACAAACTCGCCCTGGTAGATGTCCCCGTTGGCGTAAACGTACCGCCCAGTGCCCTCAATCTTGTCCGCCACCCATGAACCTGCATCAGGGTGAGCAGGTGGGAAGGGGCAGGAAGCTTCGCACCGGGCTGCATTCTGCGCAGTGCAACCACCCTGCCGATGTGGGTGCTCAGCCCTGGGCACACTGGCAGGCTGCCGCTGCTCCTGCGCCGCCCGTGCAGTCACCACCCGCTGCCCCCAAGGTAGAGCCACAACACGCTGACGCACCCTCGTAGGTGCTCTTATCGGGGAAGGCCATGCGCCCTTGCCCGCTCTTGACCCCCTGGTCATATTGGCCAGAGTAGACCGCGCCGCTGACGCCCCACGTGTACTTGCCCTGCAGTGAGCATGATGAGGAGCCCAGAGAGTGAGTCTCGTGTGGGCGACAGGAAGCTGTACGACGGACTGCAGCATGGGCGTACACCGCTCCACGCAGCACTGCTTCGCACCTGTCCGTGGCGCTTGCCGTGCTCAAAGCTGCCCTCGTACGTGTCCCCGGGCTTCTCCTCCTCATCCTCGCCCGCTGGTGGGGGCGGGTACTTCATCACGCCCTGTGTGCGCAATGGAGTTGATGAAGGATGGCTCATGATGGACTGCTGGGCTCCCCCCTGTGGCGCTGCAGGCGTGGACGCCCCGCCCCATCCCTTACCCCCGGCCGCTGCTCACAGCTCGCACAGCTGCACACCTACCTTGCCGTGAGGAAACCCCTCCTCATCGAACGGCCCCTCCCACGCCTGCGCAGCACCACCACGCGGCATGTCCCGCACAAGAACACGACTCAGCGCCTCGAGCGTGCGGCGGGCTCCAGCGCTAAAAGCGAATAGCAGAGTCTGCGCGCATGGTTTCGCAGTGTCTCGCGCAGGCTGGCTCCCTCCTCGCGTGCAAGACTTGGCCACCATCGCCTCCGAGCACGCACCGGCTGGGGTGGCTGCTCCTCGTCCGACATCGTGTATGTGCTGCTGGTGCTGGTGCTGTGGTTCGCTGTCGCTGTGCCTTGCGAATTTCGCAAAAAAGTACGACACCCTCATCAGGCCCTCATCAGTAGGAGCAGGAAGAGGAGCAGCAAGAGCAGAGATCGGCACAGAGTCAGTGTGGCCATCCCCAGGCTGCATGCAGGCTTCACATGATGGCAGGGGGTCATCGGGGGCCGCACGCACGCGCGCGTGGCGACAGCTGAGCCTGGGGGGGGCCACCACAGGAGCCTCACCACAGGGGCCAGCTTGCTAGTGAGGAGCGTGCGTCTGATGATTTTGTGATGATGGCGCAGCCCTGAGGGTTTGGTTGTTTTTGCCTTGCGCTGCACACCGCCGCAGAAGAGCCATGGCACGCCTCGACCCCTCGACAGCGCTAGGGCATCAGCGCTGAGCAGCAGCTGCACGGCCTTATGGAGGAGGAGGGCGACGAGGGGCCACCTCGCCTCCCAGCGGGGCGTAGCAACTTGCCGCTGCTGCCGCTGTACCGGCGCGACCACATATACAGCCTGCTCGCGCGCTTCGTGCACGACGATGGGATGCCCGAGGTGGCGAGCGTGCTGCTGCAGGCCGCACAAGCCACCTTCGGCATCCAGGTGCATGACCTCAGCGACGTCACGCAGGTGCGGAGGGCGTGCGCAATTGAGCTGCTGCTGGGGTGGCGCACGAGCAGGGCACGCGTCTCGGACAAGCGTCGTGGCGTGGCGGCGGCCCCCGCAGCGCAGCGACAGCAGCTGTGCGTGCAGCGTGTGCATGGGCCCGGCGCAGCTGGTATGACAGGGCAGGCCCTGCAAACAATGTAATGCAATTGCGCGCAGGGCGACTTGGGAGGCCACCTCAGCTTGCTCTTCTCCCACATGCTGCACACCACCAGCGCGGCCTCAGCGCCCGGCGACCGGCGGCAGCTCATGCACCTGCAGCACCAGCAGGCGGCGCACCCGCACCCGCAGGAGGCGGGCGCCTTGCAGCTGCCGCCCATGGCACCCGGCGGGCGCGCCGCGTCAGGGGGGGCCCAAGCAGCAGCAGGCCCGCTGACGCTGCAGTATCCCACGCCCTTTATGCTGACAGCCACGGCGGCGCCGCTGCCAGCGCAGGACCTGGGGCCGCAAGGCGCCACGCTCATGCTGGTCAGTGCAGGCTGTCGTGGGGTGCATGCAGTCAACGGTCCAGCGACGTTCCTGGCTTGACCGGGGCCACCTGGGCTGGGGTGGTGCTCACTGTCATGGCTCACTCTCATCCAAGTGGGATGCATGTGTGCCTTGCGCGTGCTTGCAGCCACCGTCAAGGCAAGGCACCGTAGGCCCGGCAACAGGTGGGCGTGTGGCAGGGCACTGCTCGTCTGAGCCACTCCTGATGCGCACTGTGGACCCACAGCACCACCTCATCACACGGCACGCTCGTGTTGCTCTTGGCACTGCGCAGGACAAGGCACGTTCAGCCAGCTGCACGTCATGCTGGACGCTGCCCCCGGTACGTGGCGCATGCATGCCGTGCGCTCTGCTCACCACGTGCACTGCACGCCTTGTTGCGGCCCAGTGTGGATGATGCCTACCGCACCCTTTGCCTGCCTGCCTGCCTGCCTGCCTGCCTGCCTGCGTACACAGCCCTCGCCAATGGAGCCATGCCGTCCGCACCGCTCCACACCAACCCACTTCATCACCTATCTGGCGGCGCGGGCGGGGCCCTGACCAGTGCCGTGGCCACACCCTACCAGCCAATGTCCCCACTCCCTGAGCTGCCTGCACCTAGCCCCGACCTGCCACAGCAGCAGCAAGGCCCAGGCGCGGCCGACCTGCAGCGACAGCCCACTGACCAGCTCCCACTGGCTGAGGCTGCAGCGGCAGAAGCAGCGGCAGGGGGGCGGCGCAAGAAGCAGCACCGGCAGCGGCGGCCGCGTGATGCGGGCAGCAGGCAGCAGCGGCTTGGAGGGCTTGATCAGGAGGGCGGGGAGGAGGAGGAGGAGGAGGAGGGAGAGGGGGCGGTGGAGGCGGACGAGGGCGGGGCGTTTGAGGAGGGTGAGGAGGTGGTGAGCGAGGCTGGTGGCGCGTCGGGGCGAGACAATGACGACGACGTTGAGCTGCAGGAGGGCGAGGAGGAGGAGGAGGAGGAAGAGGATGGGGAGCAGCACGGTGACGCGGGTGTGGAGGACGACGAGCAAGCAGAGCAGCCGCAGCAGCAGCATCAAGAGGAAGAGGCGGAGGAGGATGGGGACCGGGGCGATGCATACGGTGGGGGGAACGAGACGCGGGACAACCAAGGGCGTGGCCCCCGGCAGCGAGCGCGGCGGCGGCAGTGGCATCCGCGGCCTGTGGGTGGCCGTGGCGTTGAGCCGCACCAGCATGGTGTTGACCCTGCGCGCGCTGCCCGGTGCAGTGAGACCAGCGGTGCCGGTCCAATGGTGATGATGCAGGACGGAGGTGGTGAAGACTTGCCACAGCTGGGGCCACCGCACACGCATTACTTGCGAGGAGGCAGCGGTGGAGCGCAGCAGCAGCAGCAGCAGCAGGACGTGCATGCAGGCGGTGCTGGCAGAGGCCTGCCACCCGCCGCGCCCACCACCAGCCACAGCGGTGCAACCAACGTGAGCGGGTCAGCCGGGGCAGGGCAGGTGGTGAGCATGTCAGGAGGCGGGGGCCCGAGCGTACACATGCACCCGCAACAGGCGCACGGCAGCCAGCAGCGTCAGCACCACCAGCTGCTGCCGCACCTGCAGCACCGCACGCTCAGCCAGGGTGCTCCAGGCAGCCACCCGCACGCCGTGGGGATGACTCAGCAGGAGGTGGGCGGCAACGGCACTCTGGGGGGACGTGTGGCAGGCAACATGACCACCGCGGGCGCGGCGATGGTGAGGGCAGGCAGCGTGGCTAGCTTCCAGCACAGTGGCGGTGGCGGCGGGCCGGTCAACAACACCGCACTGCTGCCCGTAGCGACCATGGGCAGCACGGCCGCGGCGCACATGGCGGCAGCGGCGGCGACTATCGCATCCATCGCCAACCTGCCCGCTGGCAATGGTGGCGTGGCGCGAAGGGCGATGCACTCGTCTGGGGGCGGCACGGCAGTCAGCAGCATCCACCAGCAGCAGCAGCAGCAGCAGCACATGGCGAACCACCTGCCGTCTTCCCCTGGGCGTGGCAACGGCCTGGGCCGCCTGACGTTAGCTGACCACCTGTCGGGCAACATTTCCGGCGTGCGGCTGCTGCAGGACGTCTTGGCCATGGCGCAGGGTCCCAGGGGGGGCAGTGGCGGAGGCGCGACAGCTGGGGCGTTGCAAGGGGTCAACGCGGCGCCGAATGGGACAGGAGGAGGGTCGTTTGGCCCGAGCTACCACCACCACCACTCCGCCAGCAAGCAGCAGCAGCATGATGCTGCGCATCTGGGTCACAACCCGCTGGCGCACTTTGTGCACATGTCGCAATGGTCGGGCAACAACGGGCCGCTGGGTATACTGGAGCTGCAGCAGCAGGTGATGGAACAGTCAGGGGGGCTCATGGCGGACGTACCGCACGCGGGGCAGCAGCAGCACCATGACCAGCAGCAGCAGCAGCAGCAGCAGCAGGCACACCACCACGGCCACCACCACCACCACATGCAGCACCAGATGCAGCAGCAGCAGCAGGGCGGGCAGCAGCAGGTGTTGATCCTGCCGCCACGGCCGTCCAACAGCAGCCACGGAGGCAGTGGTAGTTCTCTAGGCAATGGGGCGGGTGGTGCAGGGGGCGCGGTGGGCGCAGGCGGGGGCGGCTTCAACGCCGGCGGTTCAGGGTCAGCACACCACCTGCCCTTGCAGCACATGCTGCAACTGGCAAACCAGCACGTGCACCAGCACCTGCAGCAGCACCAGGACCAACAGCAAGACCAGCAGCAGCAGCAGCAGCAGCACGGGCCGATGGACCTTCCGGTGCAGTTGCGGCTGCAGCAGCGGGCTATGGCTGAACACGAGGGCATGCTGGAGGCACAGGCGGAGCAGGTACGCACCACATGTGGTAGTGTGCGTGTGTGGAGGCTAGCTGTCCATGCCGTGTAGCCGTTCCTCACCTACACAAATGCTCATGAACAAGCGAAAGTTCTGTATGTGTGTGCCAACGCCACCACCACACCGCCTTGGGCGCTGCTCGCTGATCATGACCAGCATCCCAAGTCCCACAAGACTGCAGACCCTCACCCCGCTGCCATGCTGGTGTGTGCAGGCAGCTGCTGCAGCCGCCCAGCTCATGCACGAGCCTTGACTGAGCTGTTGCAGTGGAGCTACACCAGCTGCTGGGTGTTGGGGGAGGGGGGCCAGCTGAGGGCTGTGGCTGCCTGGCTGCCAACCGTTGAGTGTCCAGCCATGTTGAGCATGTTAGGGTAATACTTTGCATGCTGGGATTCTGCAAAGCCGGGTACTGCTACAGTCTGTGTGGCACGACCTGGCTGGCCTACTTTTGGTCGACTGCTACTAGGGCAGTCGCAACATGGCCTCTGAGAGCCTGTGATGACATGTTGGCGTTGTAACAGGCTGCCTACACCACGGACTGATGATTCACAGATGCAGCAGCATGATGCATGCGAGCATCAGCCAAGGCGATTGGGAAGTAGGTGTGCTCAGATGCACCGGGCAGACGCACGCCAACATCCATGTTACACAAGATGATGCCAACACAGTGCTGCTACAGTCAGCTGAGCATCTGAGCAAAGGCCTGGGCTTCGTGGTTACATCCACTGCGGTCATTGCAGTCACTGCCGTAGCATGCTCTTCTGGCCCGCGTTCACACAATGCAGCCAACCACAAGTGTCCCAACTGGTGTCTTTGGTGACTTTGTTGTACAGATTAATCCAGAACCCTTGACAACACAAGCCTCGAGCAGGCAACAGCAGTACACAACTTCCACATACACACTTCAAGTTTGTCTGGCGGCACAGGAGATGTGTATGCTTCAGTGGCTGCTGCCTGACCTCCAACAATGCAACAACAGTCCCAAGGCGTGGGAACACCACTGTGCTTGATAGCAACACACAAGCAATACAGGCTCCAAGGTGTGAGCCTCACTTGCAGGAACCAGCAAAAACAGGACACACAGACTCACAGGCAAGCGTGGTGTCAGACACAGTACAGAAAAGCGTGTGGGCTGATAGCAAGACAGCACACAGGTACTGATGGCATGCAGCAGCACAACACACAACCCTCAAAACACAGAAGCTTGCAATGCCAAATCAACAGAGTCCACAGACATGCACCAGCAGCAGCACCAGCTTGACACAGCCAAGCTGAGCTCAACAACACACCCAACCTGAAAACAGTGCTGAATCTGTTCCAAAACCCCTGAACCTGAACCCTGGCAGCTACATAGTTCCCAAAGCACTCACAGCTCTTCCAAAAACAGAGGCCTACCAGCACATTGCTGACATGACCTCAAAGTCAAACAAACAAGCAGCCATCAAAGCGGGGGTCGCCTGCAGCATGGCACCAGGCATCAACCCTGGTCAACCACACGATCTGGTATCATACAAAGACAGTCAGCCCAGTCAAAATGCAAAGCAAGCCTCCCTTGCCCCCACATGGAGTGCCCCACACAACACACCTGGCAGAGTCCACACTAGCCAGACTCCTGCTCCTGTGCCTGCCTTGTGTTCTTGGCAGCACCCCGTCAAAACCCACACCAGCTCAAGGCTGCATGCCTTGCTTGCAACACACACCCGGATCAGCGCCATGCACAGATGCAGACGAGGGCCAGACTGTGATGCAGGCCCTGTCACACAGACACAGTCGGTTCTGACGTACACGCAACAACTGCGCACAAGGCACGCACCCACAAGGCAATGACACATCAGGTGCTGTGCAAGCAGTGGTGCACACAACAACACACCATGCATGATTGGCCACCACCATCACCCAAGAAGTGGGCAACTCTGTGATGCATGTGATGCACAGATGGTGCTTTTGTGGTGTGATGTGACGTGGCGGGGTGACCAGGCGAGGTGTGCGGTGGTGGTGTGGTGTGCCCAATCATGCAATGCATGCACTGCAGTGCTCCACTGCCCCAGGGGCCCATACAGCTGCGGACCCCGCTGAAATCAAATCAAGGGTCAGGCCTTGTCGAGCCAGTCCATCTCAATAGGGTGAGACACCAAGGTGGCCTGCCACAGTAACGGAACAGAGGAGGAAGCAGCAGGGCAGTCACCAGCAATGTCAGCACCATGACATCGCAAATTTATGCTGTGCTGCTACAGAGACAAGCAAGCATGTGCTATGCACCTGCTGCTGTGGTGGCTGTGCCCACTGCTGACCTTGCAACAGCTGCTCCGTCGCACAGAATGCAACTCCAGAAGCCAAGAACCACTGCTGCACAGCATGAATGCAGCTGCTGTGCTGTGGAACTGTAAAGAACAGCTGCAATGAATGTAATGATGCGCCGTGATGACGGCTTCATGCTTTGCAGAAAGGTCACTGCTGCAGGCAGGCTGCCAAGTCTGTTAGCAGCTGGGCATCTGCTCTGTGCCTTGCTGCTGCAGGCTTCGGGTGCCTTGCAGCTGTCTCTGGCTACTGGTTCAAGTTCCTGCTACTGAAAGCCGTTGCCAGCTGTGCTCTCTGCACATCAGCTGCATACCTTGGCGACAGGCTCCAGCTTCATGCACCTGGAGGTGTGCTGGACATCTGCTGAGCGCATGCTGATGTGGCTTGAGGCAGGGTGGCGCCTCACCGGCTTCCTCAGGGTCTCAACAGGCCTGGAGGCCGCCCTGTCCACTGTGGACGACAGCTGCAGCAGGCAGCCGTTTGCGAAGCGTGCACAGGCATACGCCAGGGGCATGGGCAGGCGATTCATGGCTGTCAGCTGTCGCGGGGGATGCTGTGCTGTGGCTGGGTGGGGTGAAGGGCCCGGCTGTTCAGCTGCTGTGCTGCGTGCCAGCTGCAGCAGGCGGTGCGCAGAGGTGTTATGGAGGCAGCAGCAGGCAGGGCGTACAGCAGGGTATTCGTGAGGGACTGGTTTGAGGGACTGACCAGGGGTTATGAGATACGTATGGGATTCACTGGCTGCATTGTGCAGCAAGAGCGTTGGATGCCTGGTCTGCAATGGAAGACTGTGCCCGAGCTACTTCACATCTCCAGCAGGAGTGAGAATTTCTCTCGTGTGTCCCCTAATCACCATCAGCAACAGTTGAGTAAGCTGTGATGGTGTGTTGGGGGGTCTGCCAGGCTGCAGTACATTGCTGGCCCAATGAACTGCGACTGCCTTTCTTGGCTGTACAAAGTGTCCCGTCCTTCCGAGATGGCATTCAAATTTTAACATGCTCCGAGATGTGTTCAACAGCTTTGGTGGGTGTCTGAATGCAAGGGGCTGCACATGTGTTGTGTATTGGTGACTGTTGGTTGAAGCCTGGGCAGGTGTTGGTGGGTCACTGGTGTGCAAGTGGCGTGATGCTGGGCTGTGCACGTTGCTAAGCATCAATGATGACCTACTTGAGCAGTTTGCACGCCCTTCCAGCTTCTGGGTGGGCTGTTCTGCTTGTGCTGCAGTGCAGGGTTGTTGAAACACCTATTCTGGACTTGGTGTTGAGCAGCCCACTGAGGTGCCTGACGAGGTTGCAAACGCAGAAAATGCGTAGAGACGTGCGTGCTCAGACGTTGGTGGGATGCTGCAGGCGTGGGCCGGGCATATGCTGACGGTGTCCCAGGGCCAGCCCAAACGCAGAGGACGGAGCGATGGAGTGATGTTGATGAGATGTCTCAGGAAGCAGTTTCACTGCTTTGCGCTCTTTGATGTTGTCTGTTACGCCTGGTTCCGCAGCATCCGGGTTCGAGGCAGGTTGCGAGAGGTTTCAGGATGATGAGCACACGAGACAGCGTCAGGAGGGCATAATAAAATATTTCAACACACGTTTGGGTATATCTAACAGCCCCTGAAGAACCCTTGAGCCAATCTTGGATCCTTGGGCTACGTCAGCAAGCACTACAGGACCTTGGCAACTGCCTGAAGGGCAAGGCAGCTCGTAAACAACGTGCATTGGCTTCCCAAGAGCATCAGCCTGTTCTTAAAAACCGTTACATCGGTAAGGCATGGTCACAGCTTTCCCTCAGTGCCTATTGCATGACAGGATCCCTCTCATGTGCGCCGCTCACAGCTACAGCCTGTCTGGAGACTGTCCATGTGTATGCCAAACAGCCGACGCTCCTGTAACACGATAGCACACCATACCATCCCAATCTTCAATTGCCTGCCCTATGCCACCTTGACTACACATGTCCTCTCAGGCTCAATCTGCTGCACTGCACCTGTGCCGCTGCTGCTCTCGAGACCTACTGGCCTGCATCGACCTAGATCTACCACAAGCTCTGCCCTCCTTCCAACACCAGGTTGTGCCCAGTCATGTAGCTGCTGGCCTCGCTAGCCAGGAACACAATCGCAGCCTGCAGGTCTGTCACCTCTGCCAGGCGGCCAGCAGGGATCTGGGTCAGCCACTCCCCCACCAGGGGCTTCAGGGCAGGAGACTCCTGCAGGACAGTTGCAAGCAGCAGCAGCAGCAGCAGTAGCACGACAGCACACGAGTTGGCTGCAGGGTGGGTGCGCACAACAAAGGGGCTATCCACTCCCCCAGCTACATGTCCCACCCTCCGGGGCGGGCATGTAGCTGGCTGTAGCTGGCCACGCCGTTTGCACAGATAGAAAGAGCATACTCAGGAGGTTCCATATCAACAAAGCAGCTACATTCAGCTACATCCAGCTACCTGCAGCTACAAGCTACGGCCCTGTTGCAATACTTCCCTTGAAACCAGCTACAAGCTACGCCAAGCCACTGGCATGTGTGTAGCTGGCTGTCGCTGTCATGTCAGTGAATCACCTTGTTGCTTTGGAGGTCTGAGATTTCATCTTTGCCTGTTAGGCTGTCTCAGAATGCTTTCCCGGAGGGCCACATGTGGTCATGACTGCTGCATTTGCGCCCTCCAAAATCCGCAACATAGTTCAGTTCCACCAGTATTACAGACTTCACAAGGGACATGGACCAAATCAGCAACATGTGTGACTGCA
>QAXK01000170.1:0-36642 GCA_004335735.1 Chlorella sp. KRBP
CCCCCCTGCACCCCTGCTGCTGCTGTTTCCTGCGCTTACGTTGTGTTTGCTGGCCGATCACGGACTCGAAGGTGCTGCGAAGCCAATGCCAGTTCCCCCCTCGGCAGCGCGCACCTTGCGGATCAGCTCCTTGAGCTTGGACTCGTTCGGCAGCTTGTCCTGCTCGATGAATGGAGCCCAGACTGGCTGGAGCGCAGCAGATTCGGCCTCGCAGGCCTCGCGCTCCGCCTTCTGAAGAGGCGACACCTTGATGGGGAAACCATACAGGTCCTGCGTGCTCTCCGTGCTCGCCATTGCTGCTTGCTCCCCTCCGGTGCCTCGCCTGATGCTGCTGGGACGACCGTGGACAAGGTGCAGAGGCAGAGTCAGAAGCTAAGCTGTGGCAGCACTATGTGCGCAAGCCTTGGGTCGAGTGTCTGCTCAGAGCTCAGGGGCAGGTCCTGCGCACGCCTCCGCACGGCCATGCGTGACACGAACCCGCCGTCCGGACAGCCGCAAACAGAAACCACGATGCCGCTCGAGTACCAGTGCGTGCGGTGTGTGCAGTGCGAGGCCTTCAGCGCCAAGCAGGCCACCAAGGGCACCAAGTGGGCCTGCAAGCTGTGCGGCGCCAAGCAGACGCTCACGCGCGTGTATGCCGTCTCGCACAGCGCCAAGGACATCCGCCTGCACGTGCAGCAGCTCAACATGGCCAGGGCCACCAACCAGGCCAACAAGGACGTGAGTGGCGTGAAGGGAGCGGCATCGGCACGGGAGCAGCATGCGGCCTTGGACTCCAAGTGCAATCCATGGGCACCTCGTGCGATGCGTAGGACGCGCTGCTGGATCAGTGGGAGCAGCAGCACGAACAGCAAGGCTGGCAGCAAGGGTGGGAGGACGAGGGCCAAGGCGGTGCGCCAGCTGCTGCTTCGTCGCTGCGCGCACCCGCGCACGCGCCTTCTTGGGAAACCTTTGTGGCCCATGAGCAAGACGACGGGTGCCAGGACGACGCGCATCATCAGGAGGACGCACGGTTTGTGACCCACGTGTCCGACCAGCAGCGGCGCGGCGGCGGCGGCGGCGGTGGTGGCCGCGGCGGTGGGAAGCGAGGTGCAGGCCGGCGGGGGGAAGACGAGCTCGGCGACGAGCAGCCCAGGCAGCAGCGGCAGAAGCAGCAGCACTACGGCCAGCAGCGCCACCCACAGCCGCACGCCCAGGCGCAGCACGTCAGCGGCAGGGGCGGGCGGGTGGCTGCTGGGCAACGCCCCGACCAACAAGGGGAGGGCGACGAGGGGTTGGGCATGCACAGCTTCGCACAGGGCGCTGGTATCCAAGGCCAGGAGTGGCCTGCGGCTGCAGCATCAGGAGCAGGGTGGGGCGGTGGAGGGTGGGGCGGTGTTGGCGGACAGGCAGGGCACGGTCACGGTCTTCGGCTGGGACCGGCGCAGCAGCAGCAGGAGTGGCAGGGCCAGGAGGAGGCAGAGCAGCAGGGTGGTGGATGGCCAGGGCCAAGCACAGGCAACAGGTGGGGCGCACAGCAGCCGCAGGAGCAATGGTTCGACGACTTCGCAGCACAGCCAGGCAACAACCAGCGGCCGGGGCAGCAACAGCAGCAACAGACGCCGCTGTGGGCTGGCACTGCAGGTCCAAGCCAGCATCAGGCTACCATTGACCAATGGCAAGGGGACGGGCAGCCTCCTCAGGGGCATGCAACCACAGCCATGCCGGGTGCAGGCGCTGGCAGCAGGTGGGGATCGTTCGTTAGCACCGACGGCGGCGCAACGCAGCCATCGCAGCAGCGGCAGCCGGCACACGTTGCTGGGCCAGCAAGCGCCAGTGGGCCAGCAGGATGGGGGTGGTTTGCCGGGCAGCAGGGTCAACATGGCGGCAATGTTGATGATGATGAGGCTGATGCTGGCTTTGTGACTGCGCTGTGAAAGGTTCGCACGCCAGGGGCCTGCACGTGGTTTGGGTCCTGTGTTCCGGCAGCGATGTGATGGTCGGAACAGCCCTGCAACAGCCTGCTATTCACCACTGCCACCGAGTGCTGCTGCAGCGTTTACCCAGAAGCGCCCGTCAAAATCAGCAAAGCCGCAGACATCCAGACAGCGCGCAGCAGTCTCAAAGCGTGACCTTGACGTACACCTCGTTGACGCGCCCCGCCAGCTGGAACATGGCGCCAAACTGCCCCACGCGGAACCCGCCCCTCTGCGCCTCCTCGCTCAGCTTGATGCCGTCTGCGCGCAAGCACACCAGCACACCCCAACGCATGCTCAGCTGTGGTGCTTGGCACAGCTGCACCTGTGCCGCACAGCACCTGCCTAGCGCCGCACAGAGCACCTGCTAGCAGCAAACTCGCCGCATGCACACCAGTCAGTGCGCCCTCCCACGCCCCGTCCCGCTCACCCTTGCGCAGCGCCGCCAGCAGCGCCTGCCGCGCCGCCTCCGCGTTGGTGGGCGTGATGTAGCCCTCAAACTGCCTCACGGCAATGAGCTCCCCTCCCGCAATGGACACGCGCACGCTGGCGTCGGTGGGCGCCGGCAGGGACGCGACCGACTCCGCCTGGCCCTTGGCGGAACCAGCACGGCCTACACGGCTGCCAAGGTACATCTGCATGAGCTTGCGCCCTGAGCCCTGGCTGTCCTGGTACACCATGGTGACGGGCTGGGTGTAGGCAAAGCGCACGCCCTCGGCGTTGCCGTTCCCGTCGATGTAGGAGCCCAGGGCGCCGTACGCCTCGGCACGGTTGGCATACTCCTGCACGAGGGCGTGCCAAGGGTCGAGGACAGCGTCAGGATTCTGTCCCTGCGAACAAGGTCATGAGGCCAACCTGTGGGCGTGGCCGCCCGCACACCCCCACTCCGCTCACCATCTCAACCACTGGGTAGGATGAGTAGAGGCGTAGGCTGTACTCTGACGTCTTCTGCACCACCTGGAAAGGCGGGAATTCGGGATCTTCGCTGCCTTGCGCCATCAGGAACCGCGCCTCTGGTGTGAGCGATGCCTCCTGGGCTGGCGCCGCGCTGCCTGCTCCTCCGGCCTGACCGCCTCCGCCAAAGAGCTTGCCCAAGCCAAAGGGTAATCCTCCTCCTCCTCCTTGCTGTGCCGCCACACGCACGGCACACCGCCTGCTGCCGCCATGCCTGCACGCTGGTGGTGTTGGTGCTGCCGCCATCTGCACGGCACACCGCCTGCTGCCGCCATGCCTGCACGTTGGTGGTGTTGGTGCTGCCGCCATCTGCACGGCACACCGCCTGCTGCTGCCATGCCTGCTTGCAGGCGCCGCTGCTTGATGCGCTGCAGGTCTGTGATGGTGCCGAGTTGCCACTTGGCGTGCGTGCCTCACGTCCATTTGAGCGATAGCTGGGTGCCGATGCTCGGTGCGCTCGCGTTGCGCAGCTGCTGCTCGCGCCTTCTGCTTCTTCTTGCTTCGAGGGCAGAGGGTGACCATGCACGCTCAAGGTCACAGCACAACTCGTGGAAAGCATGGACTCGTTCGTGTCAGGTGCGAGCTCCTCAGAGGCTGCCAATGGCGACTTCCCGCTGGAGAACCTGCCCTGGGGCGTCTTCTCAGCGCGCGCCGTGGGCGCCCCGGGCAGGCGCAGGGTAGGCGTGGCCCTCGGGGACAGCGTGGTGGACGTGGGCGCGCTGCAGCAGGCCGGCCTCTTGTCGGGGCCGCACCTGAGCAGCAAAGAGGCCAGCCACGCCTTGAGCCAGGTGCGCCAGAGGTGATGGTGCGCCCCGTCGTGCCAGCCGGATCTGTCGTGCCCGTGCGGCCCACAATGAATTCAAAGCGTCCGTGGGAAGACCCCTGCTGTCGGCAATGCCGTGTCCATCACCAGGGCACGCTCAACGCGTTCCTGGCGCTGGGGCGGCCGTTTTGGAAGGAGGCGCGCGCCACGCTGCAGCGGCTCCTGTCCAGCTCAGAGGGCGCTCTAAGGGACAGCACGGCCCTGCGCGCCACGGCCATCCTCCCGCAGGTGACCTCCGCCTCTGAGCACCACGGTCCTAACCCCCTCACCGAGAGGCAGACGCGTTAAGAGACCTCGCTGTGCTGGCGCACACAATGGCGTGGCGCAGGCAGAGGTGGTGATGCACCTGCCGGCAGAGGTTGGCGACTACACGGACTTTTACGCCTCCAGGTACCACGCCTTCAACGTCGGCGCCTTGTTCCGGGGCGCTGGCAACGAACTGCAGCCCAATTGGTGCGTGCGTGCCGGGGTGCGCGCGCCAGCAGTGGTGGCATCGCCGTGCACGCCATGGTCACGCGCCGCCCACGTGCTGGACGTGGCTTGCAGGGTGCACCTGCCAGTTGGGTACCATGGGCGGGCTTCGTCCATTGTGGTGTCGGGCACGCCGGTCCGCCGCCCCCGGTACGAGCACTGCGGGCGTCGTTGGCAATGGGGTCCTGCGTCACTGTGGCAGGGCAGCTGAAGAAGGTGCCCTGCCCGCCTGCACCACCTTTGGATGCAGGGGCCAGTCCAGGCCAGCCGGCGAGGCGCTGCCTTCATTTGGCCCCTGCAAGGCACTGGACTTTGAGCTCGAAATGGTGCGGTCGATGTGGTGGCGGATACATATGCGACGTGGCGGGGACGCGCTGCCACTGTCCTTGCTTGCTACAATGCACCACTGCCGCTCGATGGCTGAATGCTGCAGGGCGCTGTCATTGGCGGGGGCAACGTGCTGGGCGAGCCCATCTCCATTGACAACGCGGCAGAGCACGTGTTTGGATACGTGCTGCTCAACGACTGGAGCGCACGCGACGTGCAGAGCTGGGAGTACGTGCCCCTGGGGCCCTTCAACGGCAAGAACTTTGTGAGTGTGCGACTTCATGAGTGAGCACATTCCCTACTTTGCTAATCATAGCCCTGTTCATCATTACCCCCCCCCCACACACGCACCCTGCCATGCCATCACACACGTGCCTGTGATTGCGCAGGGCACGCAGATATCCCCGTGGGTGGTGACGCGTGAGGCCCTGGAGCCCTTTTCATGCGCCCCGCCCACCCAGGACCCCCCTGTGCTGCCGTACCTCCAGCCGGCCCACCACGTGACGCAGGACGTGCACCTGACGGCGGACATCGTGCCGGCGGGCCACACAGCCGGGGCACGCGTCACAACCACCAACTTCCGGCACATGTGCGTGCGCATGTAATACCTGGTTTGCTGGGGTCGGCATGGGACGCGCACAGGCCTCATCTCAAGCGGGGCTGCACGCTCAAGATGGCGCGTGCCTGGCGTCCTTGGCGTGCAGGTACTGGACGTTTGAGCAGATGGTGGCGCACCACACTGCGGGAGGGTGCAACCTTCGCCCAGGTATGCTGAAGAGGCCACCGTGCTGCGCCTGAGGAGTGTGATGCCCTGTCTTCCCGAGCAACGCGGTGCAGAAGTCTGCTGCTCATCCCTTGCAGGCGACATCCTGGGCAGCGGGACGCTCAGTGGGCCTGAGCCAGCGCAGCGCGCCTGCCTGCTGGAGATCACCAGCGGGGGCAAGCAGCCAGTCGAGCTGCAGCTGGCGGGCGGCGAGGCCGCGGTCCAGCGCACCTACCTGCAGGACGGGGACACGGTGGTGTTCAAGGGATGGTGCCAGAGGGAGGGCGTGCCCTTCCGCATTGGGTTTGGCGAGTGCAGGGGCCAGGTCCTGCCCAGCGCCTGATGGCAGGGTTAGGGTTAGGGTTGACAGCGGCTGATGGCGCCTTGGCTGGTTTTGTACGCTGTACCATCTCAACAAGGCTCGGACGAAGCTTCTGCACAAGGGTGTTGTTGCACGGTGTTGCTGCTTGTTGTATACACGATCCGAGCATCACGTGAACGGGCAAGTGGGGCGACGCTTGGTGTTCCTGCAGGTGATGTTGCGATGGCTGCGTTGTGTGTGGGGGGTGCGTAGACATAGGGATGCGTCACCGCCTGCTGCCCCCCTGATGGTGCTGCTGGTGTTGATGTGACGGCGGGCTGCTCTCCAGCATCTGCCGCCTCCCCTGCCGTGCGGGGGTTCCGCCTGCTGCTGCTCCTGCCTGGGCGCCGTCAGCCGCGTCGCTGGTGGGCTGGACTCGGAGCCGCCGCGGCGGGGGCGGTGCCCTGACCTGGTTGCTGTCCGGTGCCTGCGTGGAAATGTGAAGCATGGGCCAGATGTGATGACTGCGGTGTCACGGTGCACGCCCTCCACCTGAAGACGCAGCGCCTAGCAGGTCCCACGCGGCCTCACCCGGACGGCCCACGGGTGGTTGGCGGGGATCTCAATGTCCTCCAGCTGCAGCTTGTGGTTTGCCCTGCGTGCCACATCATTGATGGCCTGTGGGTGAGGCTCTGCAGCTGGACCCCACGCAGCAAGGCGTGCGCGCGGCCGCACTGCTGCCTCACCGCTCCTTTTGCCGCCTGGCACGTGCCGCGTGGATCTGCTCCTCAGACAGCCCAGGCATGGACGTGGTGTTGACATTCTTCATCACGTCTGCGAGCGAGCACAGCGAGCAAAGATGACGGAGCATGCCGTCACGTCGCAAATCGGACGCACGAATCGTCGCCAGCCACGCCTGTCCTCACCGGTGAAGGCGTCCTTGCCCCGTTGCTGCTGCCGACCGCTTGCTTGCTGCGGTGCCCTCGCCGCGCGGCTCTCCTGCTGGGGCGGCGGCCTGCAAGCGAGCTCGGCGCCTGGTGCGTGTGCGTGTGTGCGTCCATCCGCAACCTACCCAAGTGCCCCCCAGCCTGCAGGACGTACCGTGCAGCCCGGTTGGTCAGCTTGTTGTAAAGCATGGCCACGGCCAGGCCGACCACGGCTCCACTGGCCCAGGAGGGCACGGCATCGAGCCAACTCCCAGGTGCAGAAGGTGCAGACGCAGGAGGAGCGCTCCGCACGCCAGCGACGCGAGACGAGGAGCCATTGGAGAGCCTGAACGCCTGCCCCTGCGCTGAAGTGCTTGCTGTCGACTGCGCCTTGCACGCCACTCTCCGCTGCTGTGGGGCTGGAATCGTGCGCTTGACCGTGTGGGCAGCGCCTGCAGCAGGTGGCGCTCGCGCGTGGTGGATGTGCGCGGCCATTTGTTTGTTCGGATGAGCGGCAATGGTGTGCCAAAGGCGAGCCCGCCATTCGAGTCCGGGCGCGGCAAAGCTCGCACAGGAGAACAGTGAGGGAGAACAGGCGGCTAGATGGCAATTCAGCACGTCTGCACGGGCTCCCAGTGTGTAAACGAGACGGGGCGGACGCCGGAGCGGGGCGACGTGCGGGTCAAGCGTGTGCACACATCCTCAGGCTGCACTCGCTGGATGGCCAATCGGACATCCAACTCTGCACTCTGCACTCTGCAAGGAGGAGGAGGAGCACACGCTGGTGCCCAGCACGCGTGGATGCGGCGCTCCAGTCCCGGCCCACCCCCTGCATGCAGCAGCCACACTGGCTAGAGCAAGCAATAGGGGAGGATTCTGCGTGCACGCAGCAGCACGCTCGCACCACACAATCAAGCCCGAGGTCGGAGTGCCAGAGGAACTCGCAGCCAACACGCGAAAGCACGCAATCGAGCGGCAGCATGGCGCTGCACTGAGCTGACATCAACCTTTGACGGACCTCCGCACGATGGTGCGTCCCGCGAGGAAGGTCTTCGACAGATGCGCGCCGGTGGCTCACGCTGCAGGCTCGCAGACTGGCCACGCAGCTGATGCAGCCGACCAGCGGTGGCCAATCAGCTAGCGCTCGCAGCTTTGGAGCTGCGGAGGTGGCAAGCGCGAGAGCCAACAACCGAACTCTCGCACCGCAGCAATCAGCAGCAATCAGCAGCAGTGACAGTGGGACGGGAGTGCGGGTTGGATGCTAGATTGGCCGCCATCTGGTGGAGTGCTCTCTTGAAGCAGGTGCCACGTGGTGCAAGCGTGGGCGTCAGCTGCACCGGGCCACGCAGCAGCAGTGCAGCACAGCAGCATGAGCAGTGCACAGAGGCAGTGTGCATCGCCAGTGCTTGGAGGTGCCGGGCGGACCAGACGTGTCCGCCGCCCGCCGGTAGTGCTGGGCGACGATTGCGTTGCCAAGTGGCGATTGCGGCGCGCAGGCGGACGACCCCGCGCAGCTGGCGCAGATGCGCGAGCGCCTCGCCGACGTGTCCAAGCGCGCCGGCGGGTGCTTCTCGGCGCTGCAGGAGGCGCACGCGCAACTCGCGGCGGTGGCGCAGTCGCTGCCCCCGGCGCAGGCACGCACCGTGAGCGCGTCGGCCGGCGTGCTGCAGGAGGTGGCGCTCGAGACTGAGGCCATCCTCGACCTGTGCAGCCAGGCGAACGACGAGGAGGGGGGGGATCAACGGCCGGGAGCGGCGGCCCAGGGCGACCAACTGGCCACCATCAGCTGGTGCGTCCAGGATGCTGTCTGGGGTGGACCAGCAGCACCTCAGGGGGGTTGCTGCTGGTCACGGTGTGCTGACCGCTGAGTGAGCGTCCCCACCACGGCATACCCACACGCAGGCTGCACGAGCAGCTCATGTCGTCTCAGGAGCGCGAGCTGCAGCTCCGGCAGCAGCTGACAGAGGCCCAGGAGGTCTTCCAGGCGGTGAGCAGCAAAGCCCAGTCGGTCCTTCTACGCGCTGCTCCATCCATCATGCCCGCAAGGAGCTGCCGCAGGCGTCGCCATCCCATGTCGTGCTCTCCCACGCTCCCCCGGCGTGGGCTTCAGCCAGCCAGTTGGATAGATGGAGGATTTATCAAACCCTTCCAAACCTGCCGCCTGCTGTGCCGCAACTGCTTGTGCTTCTTGCCTCTCTGCTCCCCTCGTTGCAGTTGGAGCGGGAGATCTCGGGGCTGTACCGGCACCAGTCGGAGGCCGCCGCCCGCCTGCGTGGCTCCCAGCAGCACTGCGACGAGGCGGCGCTGGCGCTGCAGTCCGCTGTTGACGAGCTGCAGGCCCTGGCCAGGCAGCAGGAGCCGCACGCGGCGCGCGCCACCCAGATGCTCAAGCAGGCAAGTCAGGGCGCGGCTGCGGGTGGGCTGGCTGCAAGCCAGGGATGCCGTGGATGAGCTGCGTCAATACAGCTGCAGGCAGGGAGGTAGAGGCAAGCGGCAGCAGAGCGCTGTGGCGTGGCGGGGGTTCGCGTGGTGTGCATGCTCCAGCTGCCATGCCATACCGCACTGCACCATGTGGAGGAGCGCTTGCTTTGCCACATGGCCACCCGCACACAACGCAGGGTGAAGCGTGCCTAGCGGCGCACGCCCAAGCGCTCACCACCTACCTCCACGAGCTGGACAGTGGCGGCAACGACGACGGCACCTCGCCCTCCCCCGCCGCCCTCAAACGTGATGATGAGGAGGGCAAGGTGGTGCGCCAGCAGCAGCAGCGTGCGGCAGTGGTGAGTGCAGGGAGGGCGGGCGGGTCAGCAGGGCAGGAAGGCACGGCCACGCACACGCACCGCACCCCGCACTGCACCGCACCGCACTGCACCGCACCGCACATCGGTTACGTTTTGCTTTCTCGACGGCTTTTTGCGTCGTTGTTTCCGGAGTGCTCTCGTGCGCGTCGAGCGTGTTCGTGGCAGCGCCTTTTTCTAGGGCTGGGTGGTCGATCTAGGGAGAGACGGAAGGGGAGTGAGAGAGCGCCATGCGTGAGTGTCCCAACCACGCCCTGCCCCACCCCCCCCCTCACACCCCGTCGGCGCACGCACACCTGGGCACCACCTCCACCACGTTGGGACACTCACCATGGCGCTCTCTCTCTTCCCCTGCGTGCGTGCCCCGCCCGTCTTCCTGGCGTGCCTCTTCCTCCGCCTCGCCCCCCCTCCCCCGCGCGGCACCACCACGCGACGTCCCGCAGGCCAAGTCACACCAGCACCACCACCACCACTCACACACCTCCATTTCCCGGGCAGCACAGCAGCACCAACACAGCCCACGCTCGACCGCCGCCACCGCCGCCACGCAGCGCATGCCGGATGGCGACGTCCCCTCACGGCGCGACCAGACGCCCCGAGCCTCCTCCGTCAGCCCCGCACACTCTCGCCGGGCCACCCGCGAGCCTCGCCGCCCTCACCCACACCAGCAGCGGGACCAGCAGCAGCAGCAGCAGCAGCATGTATCGCATCAGCAACGGCGACGGCGGCAGCAGCATCATGAGGACCTCTCGGGAGAGGAGTGGGAGGTGGAACAAGTGGAGGAGGATCAGCAGCAGGAAGAGTATCAAGAGGAGGAGGGGGATGGAGAGCAGGTGCTGGGTGCCCTGGATGCGGAGCTGAGTGAGGCCACCTCCGCCGACACCCCGACTGTGGCGACGTCTGGCCATGGCACGCCGAGGCGTGGCGGGCGTTCACCACGCGTGCGGCGGCGGTCGGATCAGCAGGGCCCCGGCGCCCGCTTGACGCTCGCCGACATGCAGCCCAGCGCAGCAGCAGCGGGGGCAGCAGGGCAGGAGGGCACGGGTGAGCTGCTGCGGGCGTATGCGGCGCAGCAGGAGCAGCTAGCGGTGCGTGAGCAGCAGCTTGCCGCTGCGCGGGAGCAGCTGGAGCTGCTCCGTCGCGCTGACGCCGCCACCGCGCCCGCTCCGCCTGGTGTTGTGCACCAGCAGCTGCTGGTGCGCGAGCGGGAGCTGCATGAGGCGAGGCGGCAGTTGCAGCAGCTCGCGGCACGGCAGTTGGAGGTGGAGGAAGCTGAGCGGCAGCTGCGGCGGGAGTTGGAGGAGTCGGCGGCGGGGTGGAGGGAGGAGATGGGGAGGTGCGAGGGAGAGTTGGAGGTGGCGAGGGAGCAGGTGGAGGAGCGGGGCAGGGTGGTGGAGAGGCAGGAGGGGGAGCTGCGGGGGTTAGTGGAGGCGTTGGCGGCGGTCAGGGAGGAATTGCGGGTGGCGAGGGAGGCTGGACGGGAGGCAGAGGAGGCTAAGCAGCAGCTGTCGGTGGTTCAGCGGCGGGTGGTGGAGGCGGCGCAGCGCCTGGCGTGCGCATGTGGCGACGGGAAGGGCGGGCGGGAGGGTGAGGAAGCTGCAGGGAAGGTGGAGGAGGGCGGGTGGGAGGCGGCCTTGGGAGCATTGGAGCGGCGGCATCGGGAGGCGGTTGAGCAATTGGAGGCGGTCACCGCGGAGCGGGACCATGTGCGGTCCAAGCAGCAGCAGCAGCGTCAGGCTGCGGAGGAGGCGATGGCGGCGCTGCGGCAGGAGGTGCTGGCGCTGCAGCAGCGGCGGCGGCGGCCCACGGAGGACGAGCAGGAGGTGGCGGGGCTGCGGGGCCAAGTGGCGGGCCTGCAGGAGCAGCTGTACAAGGTGCAATCACAGGTCAGTCGTCCTCCACAAGTGCCCTCAGCAGCGTTGCCGTCAGCTGTCGCTGCCAGGCCAGCACCAGCAGCAACTTGTGCATTTGGTGACCAGCAAGAGGGCAGTGCTGCTGCTGGCATGCATGTACACCTGGTTGGATACCTCATGAGGTTCCTGCCATGCCCTACGCATGCCCTAATGGTGGTTGACGCAGGCCATGGACCTGGAGGAGCAGCTCGCCGAGTCCCTGTTCCACTGCGCCTCCCGCTCCTCCGACCTCCAATCCGCCACCGCCGACCTCGACCGCGCCAAGGCGCAAGCCCTCACCATGCAGGAAGCCCTAACCGCCCTCACCACCCAGCTCGACGCCGCTCGTGCGGACGCCGCGTCTCAACGCTCCCTGGTGGCCACGCTGCAAGATCAGCTGTCGCGGGCGCATACGGCGGCGGCGGCGGCGGCAGCTGTGAAGGACGAGGTGACGTCGCTGCGTGCGCAGCTGTCAGAGTCACGCAACGCGGCGCTGAACAGCCAGGTGGAGGCGAAGGGGGCGCGGGGGCGGCTGGAGGAGGTGCAGCAGCAGCTTGCACGCACGCAGGCGGAAGCGCTTGCCACGTGGGAGCAGCTGCGGGCGCTGCAGGGCGACCCAGTGCGGTTGGCGGCGGTTGATGCGCATCAGGATGAGGTGGCGGCGTTGCGGGGGCAGGTGGCGGGGCTGGAGCGACAGCTGGCACTGGCGCAGAAGGACGGCGCTGCTTCGACTGGGGAGGTGGCGGGGCTCCGGGGGCAGGTGATGGGGCTGCAGCAGCGGGCGGCTGAGCTGCAGGCGGAGGTGGTGGCGCTGAGGGAGGAGCTGGTGCGTGGGCGGGCGGACGCTGGCACGCAGGCGGGCGTGCAGGCGCAGGAGGTGGCCACGCTGCGGGAGCGTCTGGCCCGCGCACAAGCGGACGCAGGACTGCACGGCCAAGAGGTGGCGGCGCTGCAGCAGCAGCTTGCAAGGGCGCAGGAGGAGGGTGGTGGGCACCGGCAGGAGGCGGCGGTGCTGCAGGAGCAGTTGACGAGGGCGAAGGCAGACGCGAGCTGGCAGGGGGAGCAGGCGGCGGCGGTGCGGGAGCAGCTTGCGCGTCTGCAGGCGGAGGCGAACGCTGGCGCGAGGATGTCGGAGGAGGTGGGGTCGCTGCGGGCGCAGTTTGCCGGGCTGCAGCAGCAGCTGGCGCAGCGGGCGGAGGAGCAGAGCGCGGCGGCGGCGGAGGAGGTGGGGGCGCTGCGGGGGCAGGTGGCGGCTCTGCAGCAGCAGCTGGCGCAGGCGCAAAGGGACGGGGCGGCTTCTGCTGGGGAGGTGGGGACGCTGCGGGCGCAAGTGGAGCGCCTGCAGCAGCAGCTGCTGGTGGCGCAGGAGCAGCTGAGCGCAGGGCGGGCGGCGGCAGAGAGGGCAGAGGTGGAGCTGAGGGCTGCGAGGGAGCGTGCGGAGGTGGTCCAGGTGGAGGTGAGGGCTGCACGGGAGAGGGTGGAGGCGGCGGAGGTGGAGGCGCGGACTGCACGGGTGAGGGCTGAGGAGGCGGAGGCGGAGCGGGCGGATGCAATGGAGAAGGCGCAGGCTGCGAGCGCCCTCGCCACGTCTGCAGGTGTAGATCTGCAAGCGGCGGTCGAGCGTGCTGCAGCCGCCGCGGCCGCAGCGCAGGCAGCGGGGGAGCGGGCCGAGAAGGCGGAGGTGGAGGCGGAGGCGGCGCATGCGCTGGCCACGGCTGCAGGCGCAGAGCTGCAGTCTGCTCTGCAGCGGCTTGAGCGGGCGGAGGCCGCTGAGCAGCGTTGCCTGGTTGAGTTGAAGGTGGAGCGGGAGGGCGCTGCGGCAGTGACCTTGGAGCTGCAGGGAGCGCGTGAGCGGCTCAGCAGCAGCACTGCAGAGGCTGCTCGGCTCCAGGCTGAAGCGGAGGTTGCTACGGTGGAGCTGTCAAGCACGCTGCAGCAGCTGCATGTGACGGAGCAGCAGCTCCAGGCCGCGGTGGAGCAGGGGGAGGAAGCCACGCGGCAGCTGCTGGAAGCCAAGCAGCAGCTGCAGGGGACCGGCGGGCAGCTGCAGGACGCGACGCGGCAGCTGCAGGAGGTTCGGCAGCACCTGCTGGATGCGAGGGAGCAGCTGCACGACGCCAGGGAGGCGTTGCAGGATGAGGCGGCGCAGCTGCGTGCGTCCCAGCAGGAGGCGGAGCATGTCACGCGCCAGCTGGGGTCGTGCCAGGAGCAGCTGCAGCACGTGCAGCAGCAGCACCAGGAAGCTGAGCGGCAGCTGCGGGAAGCTGAGCGGCAGCTGCGGGACGCCGGGAAGCGGATCGAGGAGCAGCAGCAGCGGATGGAGGAGCAGGAGCGTGCGTGCGCGACCAAGGTGGCGGGGCTGGCGGGGGACCTTGCCGCGATGCGTGGGCGGGCGGAGGAGCGGGTGGTTGAGCTGCAGCAGCTGCGGGCCGCTGCGGCCGGCGTGGCGGAGGCGCAAACGGCGCAGTTGGCGGCTCTGAAGGCGCGTGTGCGGGAGCAGGAGGGGGCTGTTGAGCTGCTTGAGGAGAGGGAGGGGGAGGTGGCTGCGTTGCGGCAGGAGGTGGAGGAGCAAAGGGAGGCGATGGTGGTGTTGAAAGGGATGGTGGAGGAGAGGGAGAGGGACGTGGTGCGGCTGAGGGAGGAGGTGGAGAGGGTGGAGGCGGCGGCGGAGGGCGAGGTGGCGGCGATGGCGGCGAGGGTGGAGGAGCGGGAGGGGGAGGTGGCGGGGTTGAGGGAGGAGGTGGAGGAGCGGAATGAATGGGTGTGGCGGGCGAGGGCGGAGGGGGAGAGGGCGGAGCTGGAGGCGGGGGCTGCGAGGCTGGAGCGGGAGGCGATGGAGGCGCAGGTGGAGCTGCTGCGGGGCAGGCTCAAGGCGCAGTCTATCGAGGTGCAGGTGAGGGAGGCCGTGCTTTGCGCGAGGCTACCTAGTACGGTTTCAGGAGGCGTGTGCACGAGAGAGGCCTGCCAAGGGGAAAGGCAGCAGTGGTATCGAATGGCTGGCGTTGACATGTGTTGCATACTGCGCGTGTACCCTCTTCGTGCTTGCAGGAGCTCCAGCAGGGCAGGCAGGCTCTGCATGCCCTGCCAGCACAAGAGCCTCACTCTCCCCCACGCCTCACAGCCACCTCCCCTAACGCCTCCCCTCCACCACACCACCACCTGTCCACCCACCAGCACACTGCAGCCACGCCCGCCTCGGACGCCATCGGCCCAACGCCCACCCAGCGCACCCCACAGCATCCACACAACGCGGGCGCCGCCCCTGCCCCGCCTCTCCACAGCACCTTCACCGCCACCGCCGCCTCTCCCCACCAGCCACACGGTTCACCCACAGCTGCAGCCAACTGGTGCGACGTCCCTTCCGGCAGCGGTGGCAGCTTTGGCAGTGCCAGCAGGGCGCTACTGTACAGCAGCACAACAGGCGCAGCTGCAACGCCCCCTGCTGCTGCTGTCAAATCAGGCAGCCTGACTGGTCCTGGCGGCTTTGAAGCGGGTGGGATGATGATGCCGATTCCCTGGGACCTGGTGACGGGGATGGGCTCTGCTGGGAAACGGGAGGTGCCACCTTCAGGTGGTGCGTGGCGCCCGTCTCCTGCGAGGCAGCTGCAGCAGGTGGCGGGGCAGTGGGAAACGCCCTCTCCGGGAGGTGCGATGGCACGCCCGTCACCGGCCAGGCAGCTGCAGCAGGTGGCGGGGCAGTGGGAGGCGCCCTCTCCGGGAGGTGCGATGGCACGCCCGTCACCGGCCAGGCAGCTGCAGCACGAGGCACAGCTGAGGGCGGGGCAGGCGGCAGGTCAGCGCCGCGTGCAGGCGGTGCACGCGCTGCTTTCAGAGCGCAACCGTCAGGCGCAGGAACTGGAAGGGCGTGTGGCGGAGCTGACTGGCGGGGTTAGGGCTTTGGAGGACATGGTGGCGAGGGTTGAGACGCTGAGCACCGAGGTGGCGTCGGCGCAGCAGCAGCGGCCATAGCTGCTGTAGGAGGAGGAGGAGTGCCTGGGGCCCGTTTGGGGAGATGGAGGATAGGACTGGGGGTCTTCACTGCGAGGAACAGCGGCAGTGGCAGTTGCCGTGGCGCCACGTACGCCAGTGTGACGTCCGGGAACCAAAAGAGTTATCGATGGGACGTGTATTGATACGCACAGACTGCTGGAGGCGGACTGAGGATGACGTGGTTGTTGTGCGTTGATGCCGCCTTGTTGTTGGGCCTTTGTGTTGGGACTTCTGGCCGGGTGGTTGTGTGCTTGGACGTTGACTGCATGCCCGATTCATCGTTGCTCTCGCTGGCTGCCGGAGCCGTTCATCGTCGCCTGCGTTGCTGTCCCATTCATCTTTGCAAAAGGTGCACCGCATGAAGCTGCACCGCATGAAGCACACCACACATCATTTGGCCGTGGGCCCCATCCACTGCACACCCATACGCGAGCACGCACCAACTTGCACGCACACCCCGGGGTGCCTCTCAGGTTGCCTGAGAGGCCTAGTGCTAATGGGCCTCTCAGACGTCCCTAGCGCAACGTCAACACCAACCACGCTCCCCTCACGTCTTATGTGCTTCCCCTTCCGAGCCCCACCAAAACCCTCACGCATGCAGGGCGAGCAAATGGACCGACTCCAGCACCTGCTCCTCACCCCCCTCCCGCCCCCTGGCCCCCCTCCGCCTCCTGCCACCACCACCGCCACCGCGTCCGCCCCGACGACTTCCTCGTCCTCACCCCTCACGTACTACACGGCAAGGGGCACCGCGACGGGGCACGTGACGGCCAGCTTCCACACAGCTGCCACCACCATGGTGCACACGCCGGCGGTCAGTGGGGGCACGGGTGCTGGTGCTAGGGTGAGTGGTGAGCAGGGGAGAGTTTGGTAGGGAGCGTAGCTTCTACACGGCTGCCACCACCAGGCAAAGCGCTGCAGCCTCACCCACCCACACTCACACTCTTATCAACAGTGAACTGTGCTTGGCGAGACCTGCCTGGCGATCTGTTGTGACGGCTGCAGCATCATGACACCTTTTGTTGTGAACGCCAAGCCATGATGGTGAAACGTGCAGGAAGCTTGCTCCTCCTCCTGTCCTGCTGCACTACGCACCAATTGCCGTGAACGCCAAGCAATGATAATGATGATGATGACACGTGCAGGAGCCACTGCTCAATGACGACTACCTCCCACCTACCTTTGCCAGCCTCACCAGCGGCACCCTCTCCCCTCCCACCTCCCCTGGACCCCCTCTCCACCCCCTCTCACACTCCCCACACTCCCTGCAAGGCGACGACCGGTGCAACGAACAGCCTTCCCACGCCGTCGCCAACCCGCTCTACCAAGACCAGTTGGTAGCTGGGGCGCGAGGGCAGCACAGAGACAGCGTGGAGGGTGTGAGCATGGAGGCGGCAATGAGGGCGACGTCGACCACACCAGGTGGGGGTGGCGGCGGGGGCGAAGGAGGGAATACCACGCCGCCGCCGAGTGTCAGCGCTGCCATGCGGCAGAGCCTCATGTCTGGGCCCTTGTTAGGGTCTGCGGGGCGGCAGCATGGAGGCGGAGGCGGGGCGGAGGGGGCGGACGCGGGTCTGATGCACCCGGTGGCGAGCGTGCGGCGCAACGTGCTGTTCGATGACGAGGTGCGTCAGGGTTTGGGTTAGGGCATGGCGGAGTGTGGCAGCCTGCCTGGGCTGCACCAGTTGCGTGGCACACTCATTTACCATCTCACAACGCACGGACGCTCACTCCGCCTGGTGCTGTGTGCGCTCGCGATTTCCCTACCCCGTCACCCTCAGGCCTCCAACACATCCTCCTCAGCTACCGGTACACCCCGCGCCTCACAACACCTCCTGCCCAGCACACCCCTTTCCACCATGACTTCACGCCTGCAAGAAGCGCAGCAGCAACATCCCAACCACCCCAACCAATCCACGCCCACCCAAGCACACCCGCACGCCCTCCACGCCACGCCTTCCTCGGGCCACGCACCACCACCAGGCCTGACAAGCTCACCGTTCAGCACCGCAACGCCGGCCCCGGCCGGTCGCTCTACAGGCTCATATGGCACGGCGGCGGCGGCGGTTGCGGTGGTAGCGGGGGGGCAGCACTCACGCAGCGGCAGCCTGGGTGTGGCGATGAGGGAGGGTGCGGCGGCGGCGGCGGTCGCGGGTGTGGGGCACCAGCAGGGGTCGGGTGGTGGTGGTGGCGGCGGCGGTGGTGGTGGTGGTGGTGGTCTTGGTTTGAGGTCAACGCTTTCGGTTCAGAGTCGGTTATCGGAGGACACGGTGTCTACGACGGGGCTGACTGTACTGGAGCTGGAGGGGGCGCACGCACGGCAGGTGCGCGGCATGGGCGGTGCTAGGTTTGGCTAAATTAGGGCCAGGGCTGTGCTGGCGGATTGTGTTCGGGTGCGCCTGGTCACACCTGCTGTCTCTCGCTCAGGCACCTAGTCACACGGGCAAAAAGTGTGCAGGTGGCAAAACTCGCCGCGCCGCAGGTGGAGTCCCTAGAGGCGCACGTGCGCTCGCTGCAGCGCCGCCTAGCCGAATACTCGTCCCTCCTCAGCATGGTGCAAGGCGGCAGCAGCAGCCGCCGTGGTGGTGCCCAGGCCGGCGGCACGCGCGACACCATCACCAGCATGACCAGCGCGGGTGGCGCGAGGACACCTGGGACGCCCGGGACAGCCCTCGCCGGCATGGCGCAGGGCTTGGGCGGGGGCGCGCATGGGGCAGGGCTGAGTGAGGAGGCTTTGGCGATGGCCGTGGCGGACGCGCCGGCGGGGATGGAGCATGTGTCTGAGCCGACGCGGCAGATGGTGCAGATGCTGCAGGCCAGGTAAGGGGGGGGGCTGCGGGGGGAGGGTGGTCAGGGCGGGAGGACTGTGGCCGCATGCCGCAGAACAGATGAGCGGACGACAGTGCAGATTGCCACCACTACTGCATTGACATGGCTGTTGCAACGGCTGGTGCCTGCAGGTTGGAGGCTGCACACCACGAGCTGTCCGACAGAGAGCAGCAGATGCAGCAACTCGCGGCCCAGGTGAGCCGCACAACCCTTACCGCAACCCTAACCTGTGCCTCAGCCGCCCCAGCACCCTCAAGCGCTGCTTTGCCCAAGTGCTGCTGCCGGGCGTCCTTTACCCGTGCTGCCCCCGTATGGCTGTCTCCCGATGCGAGGTGTTCCCTCTCCCATCGTCAAACGCCCTTGTGCCTCGCAGGTGGTGCGCTCTCGCGGGCAGCACCGCAAGGGTCAGCCCAGCCACAGCAGCCTCCACGCCGTCACACCCACCAGCACCACCGCCACCGGAAACACGACCGGTGGGGCTGGAGGACTGGGCCGGTCGTCTGCCGCGCACGACGAAGTGCAGGGGAGGGCCTCGGCGCCAGTGTCGGGACGGGGCACACAGCAGCCCATGGACATGATGGATGACAGCAGCGGGGAGGAGTCTCAGGAAGAGGTGAGCAGGGGCGAGTCGTTGCGTTTAGGCTGGGGCAGCGCGCGGGCCGTGCGACCTGGTGTTGATGGGTCCCCCGAGCCAGCAACGCCACGCTTTTTGAGAATTCGAGTGGCTCGTGGAGTGTTTCCTGTTTGCAGGTCGTGGCAATTCCGGACGCCCTCGCCCGGCAGTATCTCCAAGCCGCCGGCATCACCACCACCCTCGGCACCACAAGCAACCCAGGCGCCACGAGCAGCCACCAGGACGCACCAATCGATCCCAACGCACCGCTGCCTCTCTCCCCGCCGCACGTCGCTCAAGCAGAGGCTGCGTCGCTGCAGCTGCTGCTCCAGGAGCGTGCGGAGGAGGTGGAGCAGCTGCGGCAGTTGCTGCAGCAGCAGGAACGCGAATCGATCGAGTTGCGGCAGCAGGTGGAGGCAGGGATGGAGGCGATCGGCTTAAGGGAAGGGGAGGTGGAGGCGGCTCGGGAGCGGCACCGGGAGTCGCTGGGTGAAGTCGAGACGCTGCAGTTCCGCGTGGCGGAGCTGGAAAGCGCGCTGGGCGAGGCGAAGGGCGAGGTCGATCAGCTGTCGGCGCGTGCGATCGAGCTCGAGGGCGAGCTGAGCGCGTTGCGGGCGTCGCACGAGCAGCTGTCGGCGGCGCACATGCAGGCCGGTGCGGAGCTCAGCGGCACGCTGATGCGGTGCAATGAGCTGGAGTCGGCTTTGGAGGCGGCGAGCTCGACGTCAGCGGCAGGAGCGGCGGCGGCGTCCGGCACCGCGCGCGACAGCAGCAGCGGGGCGAGAGGAGTGGCCGGTGTGCCTGCGAGCGTCACGAGTGTCGAGGGGTTGGGGAGGGCGAGCGGGGCGGAGACGGCGGATGAGGCGAGGTCGGAGCTGGTGTCTCGCTTGGAGGCGGAGGAGCAGGAGCACGCCACGGCGCGCGCGGAGCTGGAGAGCGCACGCCAGGCTTGCTCGGAGCTCCAGTCGGCGCTCGTCGAGGCAGAGGTGAGCGCGGCTCAAGTGCGCGCGTCTCTTGTTTTCAGACCTGGCGGGGCGCTGTTTTCGTCAAGGCTGCGAGCTCGCTGAGACTGCCTGCACCGTGCTCGCCCAACTCCACGCCGCAGACACAGCGAGACGAGCTCCAGACGGCGCTCGCCCAAGCGCATGGCGAGCGCGACGCCGCCACGCAATCCCACACCTCCCTCCTCGAGCAGCTCACCGAGCAACAATCCCTCGTCGCGGAGCTGCAGGCATCCCACGCCGAGCTGCAAGCCGCGCTCGAGCAGCGCGAGGCGGCACTCACCGAGGCGGACGCATCCATCGCCACGCTGCGGGCCACCCTGGCGCAGCACGAGTCGACGCTGGCAGACGCGGCGGCTTCCCGCGACGCGCTGGAGTCGCAGCTTCAGGAGCGGGACGCGACGGCCTCGGCTACGCAAGCAGAGCACGACGCGAGAGCGTCGGCGGCGGAGCAGCGGTGCTCGGAGCTGGACGCTGCCCTTGCGCGCGTGAGGGCGGAGCTGGAGTCTGCTAACGACCAGCTAGAGTTCGCTAGAGTGGAAGTCAGCGCGAAGCAGTCAGAGCTGCAGGCCAGCCGGGAGGAGCTGGAGGCGAGCGTCGCGCGGGTGGCAGCTGCAGAAGCAGCGCTGGCGGCGAGCCAGGGGGAGGTTTCTGGGGCGAGGGAGGAGCTCGAGGCTCGCAATGCGTTGCTGGAGGCGACGGAGGGGACGTTGGATGGCAGTCAGCGGGATCTGCAGGCCAGCAGGGAGGAGCTGGTGAGAAGCCAGGACGAGCTGGCGAGAAGCCAAGCAGCGTTGGAAGCGGCAGAAGGGGGTGTGCCGGTGCTGCGGGCTGCGCTAGAAGCGTCCCGTGAGGAGGTGGAGAGCAGCAGGGCGGCGGCGCGTGCTCGTGAAGAGGAGCTGGAGAGGGAACTGCAGGCGGCGGGGGCGGCGCTGGCATCAGCGAGGGCAGAGCATGCGGAAGCTAGGGCCTTGCTCGATGGGCGGGTGGAGGAGCTGCAGGCCGCGCTGACGGCACGTGAGGAAGAGACAAGGGAGGGTCAGGAGGCGTTTGCGGAGGCGAGGCTTGAGCTGGAGGCGGTGAGAGCTCAGCTTGCTGCTACAGAAGCAGCGTTGGATGCGAGCCAGGAGGAGCTGCGGGTGGGCAGGGAGGAGTGGGATCGGGCGCGGTTGCAGCGGGAGGAGGAGGTGGGCGCGGCGGCGGCGGTTGCGGGTGAAGAGGCAAGGGTGCGGGAGGCGTGGGAGGGGCAGGAGCGGCGGGTGGAGGAGTTGCTGGTGGAGAGGGAGGGGCTGGTGGGGCGGTTGGAGGTGGCGGAGCGGGCGCTTGGGGACGCTGAGTCAGCGTTGATGGCGGCGAGGGAGGAGGCTGAGGTGACGCTAGTGGCACAGCGGGAGGAGGGTGAGTCAGCACTTGCGGCAGTAAGGGCGGAGGCGGAGGTGGCGCTGGTGGCGAAGGAAGAGGAATTCGAGCGGTTGGAGGGTGAGCTGGCGGCGAGTATGAGGGAGGTGGAGGCTGCGAGGGCAGCGACAGAGGAGGAGGTGGGGGGGCGGCTGGAGGAGGTGCAGGCGGCTGTGGTGGAGGCGGAGCGTAGGGCAGAGGAGGCGCAGGGGGAGGCGGAGGTGGTGTCGCGGCGGTTGGCAGAGGCGGATGAGGAGGTGATGGGGCTGCGGCAGCGGGTGGAGGAGCTGGAGGCAGCTTCCGGGCAGCTGCTCGCCAAGGACGCTGAGCTGGCATCGCTTCAGGAGGCAATCGTGCAGCTGGAGGCAAAGCTACAGCAGCAGCAACGGGACGTTGCGGTGGGTGCTGCCGCTGCTCCCTCTTCAGCCTCTGCTGCTGCTGCTGGCGGTATCAGCGCCCTAACAGCTGCTGGCCTTGCAGCGGGCGCAGCTTTGGGTGGGGCGGCTGGTGCTACGGCCCTCGCTGCGCAGTCTTCCGCTCGTAGCGCAACGTCTGGCGGTCCTTTGGAAAACACGCAGCTCATGTGGGAGGGTGGGGAGGGAGAGAGCGTGCAAGGGCACGAGGGTGGTGGTGGTGCTGTTGGGGGCGTGGCGGCAGCAGCGGCGGGGGCGAGCGTGCCAACAGCTTTGCTGGAGGTGGCGGTTGCCGACCTGCGTGCGGAGCTTCAGCAGCTGCGCCAGGCACACGAGGCGCTGCAGGGCGAGCGTGACGAGCTGCAGATCAGGCTGGAGGACGCGCGGCAGCTGCAGGGGGTGTGCGATGCGCTGCAGGTGTGTGTGTGTGTGTGTGTGTGTGTCGATATTTGCATCTGTTTGGGCGCCTCGGCGGGGCTGGCGGGGCCGTGTGTGCGTGTGTGTGTGGTTTCTTACATCTGTTTGGGCGCCTGAGTGGGCGTATCAGATGTCCCATAGCGCAGGGCATAGGCAAAGAAAGGTAGCAGCAGAGCACAGGTGTGTAGGCGGATGTGTGCCATGCTGCAGACGGCAGATGCGGTGTACTGTATGCTGCCGCCGCCTTTAAAAAGTGGGGCTCACCTCAACGCAGCTCGCTCACAGTGCTAGTCATTCAATTCGTCGCTGCGTACGCGTGCTGTCACCGCAGGCGGAGCACGAGCGGCTGCAGCAACGGCTAGACGAAGCCTTGGAAGCACAGCAGCAGCAGCAGCAGCAGCAACAACAACAGCCCCTGCCGACGTTCCCCAGCAGCAACCCCTTGTCGCCTCACCCACAAGGGTCAGCCCCGCCGCACCCACGCTACTCCTCACCACCCTCCCGCCTCAGCTTAGCCCACTCCGCCGCTGCCGCGTCAGCCGCCGCTGCAGCTGGTGCGGACAACTCCCTGCTTCTCGGTGCGTGCATTCCTCGCTTGCCACCTTTGCTTGGTACCCAGTTGTTGCAGCGCAGGCACAAAAGCAAGCGGGGCTGCCAATTCTTTGCCATTCGCTTGCAACAGACACAAAAGCAAGCGGAGCCAATAAGCCAATGCCAAGTCTGTGCCATTCGCTGCTTGCGTGTATGTGACTGCTGCAGGCGAAGGCGTAACCACCACCGCCCTCCGCTCCTCCTCCCCCTTATCCGCCCGCGCCCGCCCCCCAACCGCCCCAACCGACACCACCCGCCGCCTCTCCACCTCCCTCCACGGTGCCGCACCCACCCACTCCCCACCCACCACCAGCGAAGCCGGCACCACCCCCACCCCCGCCACCGCCACCCTCCCAGCCCGCCACGCGCCCCGCTCCGCCTCCGCCTCCCTCCTGCAACGCCTGGCCTCCGGCACCACCCCAGCGCTAGGGTTAGGGCTAGGGTTGGCGCCGGGCACGGGGACGGCCGTGTCCCTGGCAGGATCGTCGCTCGCTCCGTCGTACCCACCGACGTCACCAAGCGTCATGTCGTGGGGTGGTTCGAGCATGAGGCGTACGGCGTCCACGACGCCACTGGAGCGGCAGCACATTTTGGAGGGCGTCAAGTTCCTGCAGCAGAACAATACGGAGCTGTGCGACCAGCTGGAGGGCATGAGGCGTCTGATCAAGGACAAGGTGCGAACACCAAACTAATGAATGTTCCACCAACGCGATGACTGAACAGAAGGACAAGGTGCTAACAGTGTGTGGTTAGGGTTGGGTGGGTGGGTGTGACTGCACATGCACATGTATCTGCGCGGCGGTGCGAGGGATGTGAGGCAGCAGCTTGGCAGGTGTGGGGAAGGGGCTGACGAGTGAGGTGCGGGTGGGCAGGTGCAGGATGAGGGGTACGTGGGTGCAGCTGTGCAAGTGTGGAGCAGCTGCACAGATGTGAGGGCGCAAACTTTCAGTTCCATCACGGCAGTAACTCACGCACATCCCCAACAGATGTAACCCCCCCCCCCCACACACACACACACATGCACAATTGTGCGTGCCTGGTGACGAGGCCTGCCTGGCGAGCTTTGGTGACGGCTGCAGCATCATGACACGTGTCGTGAACGCCATGCAATGATGATGATGATGATGATGATGATGATCATGCGTGCGTGCCCCGCCCCTTCGCACGAGCAGGAGCTGGAGCACACCCTCGCGGTGGCCCGCATGGAGGCCCTGCTTCAAGTCAAGGAGGCCGCGCTCCGCGCCGCACGCGGCCTGGCCGCCCCCGCCACCCCCCTCACCCTCGCAACGGCCGGCATACGCCCCCGCCACTCCACCGCCACCCCGACCGCAACCGCCACCACCGCCACTGTCACCACGACGCACCCTCCCACCGTCTCCTCCCCCGGCCCAAGCGCCACGGACGACGGAAGCTTCACGGAAGCTAGGGTTGCGGCGACGGCAAGCCCTAACCCCATGCAAAGCCCCGAGGAGCACACCGATGAGGAGGCCTGGACCACCTTCCAGGCAGCTGCTCCTGGCGGCGATCCCGCCGACGCAGCAGCGGCAAGGGGAGGCAGCGGGTGGGTGGCTCCCTGGGACATCGCGGCACAGGAGGAGGAGGAGGAGGAGGAGGTGCTGGCTACGGCGGCGGCGCAGCAGGGTGCGAGGGGGGACGGGGAAGACGAGGGTGTTGCGCTCCTGGCCTCTCAGCACGCGCAGCACGGGGTGGGCGAGTACGCGGCGGTGCTGTCGCCCGAGCAGCGGGTGGAGGAGCTGGAGGAGCAGCTGGAGCACAGCAGGGAGGCGGCGGACATGCAGCTGGGCACACTGGCCAGCACCAACGCCAAGCTCATTGTGCAGGTGGGCGTGCGTGTGCGAATGTCTTTGCGTCTGCTCTACTCTACTCATTGGTTACTAGTGTGCTTGTGTAACCTAGTTGCAGTGGTGCCTGAGGCCCACAATTGTGCATGATGCTTCGATGCTGTCCACTGTGCGTACACGCACGCAGGTGGAGGCGCTGCTAGCTGACCTGGAGTGGAGTGAGAAGGAGGTTGCTCTCCTCTCAGCCACCAACGCGGAGCTGGAGGCAACCATCTTCACGCTACAGGAGCAGCTGGCACTGCAACGCTTCGGCCCCCACTCCGCCGACGGCGACAGATCACCCGCCGAATCACCCACCCGTGCTGACGGCACGCAGCTGTTTCCCATGTCCCCTGCACGCCACGACCTCCCGGCTGGTGCTGCAGCGGCTGCGGGTGGTCTTTTTGGCGACGCGCTCGCTGATGAGGGCTTTGAACCCGTGCTACGTGGGCAAGGCAGTGAGGAGGAGGTGTTTAGTGATTCGCTTACTGGGCCTGGGAGCGATGGGGCCGACGGTGAAGGGGGCGGTGCCGGCGCACAGCAGGGCTTGCAGGGTGTGCATGCCACGGGTGGTGTGGCGGAGGATCTGGTGCGGTCGGCGGGTGGGGACGCTGGCGAGGCTGCTGCCGCGGCGAGCGGCGTGGGGCCTGCAGCTGTGGCAGGCTTGGGAGCGGTGGGTGGTGCCGTTGCTGGTGCGCTGGCTGCAGCAACGGTGGGAGGGGCGAGAGAGGAGCGGGAGTCGCGTGCGGAGGAGCAGAGGGCGGCGGCGGAAGCGAGGGCGAAGGCGAAGGCGGCAGGAGAGAGGGCTGAAGCGGCAGAGGAGAGGGCGGAGGCGGCTGAGCAGCGAGTGGCAGAGCTGCAGCAGCGGGTCGATGACAGCGAGGCGGAGTTGAGGGCGGCGACGGCGCAGCTGGAGGAGGTACAAGCGCGGGCGGCTTTGCTGGAGACGCGGTTGGCTGCGGTGGAGGTGGAGCTGTCGGAGGCGCGCAAGCAGGTGCGCGTTCTGCTTGGTTGCTCGTGTCCTGAGGCCCATCGAGTAGGCAGAAGGCTGATCCGTGTTCCACAAGAAGCCTCACCGACCATGCGCGTGCGTTGTTCCTGCGTGCAGCTGGAGCAGTCAGATCGCATCATGTCGAGGCGGCTCGAGGTGCAGCTCTCCAGCGCGCAGGAGCTGCAGCGGCTGCGAGAGGCCAACGCCTCCCTTCAGCACGACGTGGAGGCGGAGCGGGAGCGCGCCGACGCAGCGCAGCAGGCGGAGCAGGAGCTGCAGCGGCTGCGAGAGGCCAATGCCGCTTTGGACCACGACGTGGAGGAGGAGCGCCAGCGGGCTGACGACGCAGCGGACGAGCTGCGGCGCGTGCAAGCGACCACTGCAGTGATGCAGCATGAGCTGGATGGGGAGCGCGAGCGCGCCGACGCCGCGGAGGAGAAGGTGGTGGAGCTGCAGCGCGTGCGCGAGCAGATGTTGTCGTTCGAACGGGACCTGGCGGCAGAGCGAGAGCGGGCGGCAGCGGCGGAGGCGTTGCTGCACGATGTGCAGAAGCAGGTGCGGCCCACCCGTGCACCTGCGCGCCGGTTAGCTAACCACTTGCGAGGACGTCAAAGTTCTGCCCACCCTGCACTCTGTGCGCCAACGCAGGTGGACGCGACCAACACGTCGGTGGAACAAGATCTCGCCGCGGAACGCGCGCGCGCCGCAGCCGCCGAGGCGCAGCTGCTTGACCTCCAGGACCGACTCACGACCCTGCAGCACGATCTCCAGTCACAGCGCGACCTCGCTGCGAGCAGGGCCACTGAGGCCGAGCTGGCCAGCGGAAGGGCTGCTGAGTTCGAGCGGCAGTCGGAGCAGCACCTCGCGCGCTACGTCGAGGCCGAGCACGCGGCCGCGGAGGCGGACCAGGCGGCGCTGCTGGCGCAGGAGCGCGCGCGCAAGGCCGAGGCGGAGGCGACCTTGGCGGAGCAGCGTGCGGCCAAGGCGGCGGACGAGGTGGTGCGCGTGGCGGAGCAGCAGCGGCAGGAGCGGGAAGAGCACGCGTCTGTGCTGGAGGAGCTTGAGGAGCTCCGCGAGGAGCACCGCCGCGTGCGGCTGGAGCTGGAAGCAACGGCGTCGCGGCTGGAGAAGGAGGTAGGGCTGGCTGACGTGGAGGCCAGGGCATCGTCGCAGGCGGCGCACGTGGCGGGGCTGGACCTGCAGCGCGTGCGGGAGGAGTACGCGAGGGGCTTGGAGGAGCTGGAGACGGCGAGGCGTGAGGCGGACGCGCTGCAGGTGCGAGTGCGGGGTGCTGCCTGCGTGCTGGATCCAGGGCTTCAGGCGGGTCGTTCAGGTGGCTGCGTGTGCACACTGCTGTGGAATTCGGTGCTGTTCCTGCTTTTCCTACTATCGCTTGCAGAACGTGCTGGACGAGACGCGGCAGCTTCTGCGCGGCGCCCAACAGGAGCGGGACCATTTGCTCGAGCAACGCGAAGAGCAGCACCGCGCATCGGACGACAAGCTCTCTGCCGCCTTGCGACAGCTGGCCGCCGCGGAGCACCGCGCCTCTGACCTCGAGCTGCAGCTGGCGAACGGTGGCACTCGCGAGCGGCTGGCCACGGCGGAGCAGCGGGCGGAGGCGCTGGAGGGGCAGCTGGCAGCGGCGGAGACTCGGAGCGAGGCGCTGCGGTCAGAGCTGGCGGACGCGACAGCGCGCGTTGCGGAGCTGGAGAGCGCGCTCCAGGCGAGCGTCGCGCGGTGCGAGCAGGTGGAGGGCGAGCTTAGCGCGACCCGCGACAAGGCGGGCGAGGTGGAGGTTCGGCTGGCGGCGAGCGAGGCGCGGTGCGAGGCGCTGGAGGGGCGGACGGCCGACGAGGCGGAGCGACTGTCTCGGGACGCACAGCTCGTCGAGGTGCGCGGCCTCGGGCAACCCATTTCTGTGTGGCTTCGGGCAATCTGACTCCGGCCTAGTCGAACCAACAGCACGTCCGTTGGCACCAAGAGCCTTGTCAGTCCCCAAAGCGAGAGCAGCTTGCCAATCGTGCGGCATCCGCCCGCTGTGCCCATATGCGGACGCCCCCACCACTGCAGGACCAGTTGCGTGCGCAAGTCGACGAGGCCCTCTCTGGCGCGGAGTCTGTCGCCGCCGCCGCCATTGAGGCCGGCCGCCTGCACTCTTCCCAGCTCACACAGCTGCAGCACGAGCGGGATAACCTGCATGAGGGCTTGCGGGCGGCGCAGCGCCGCCTCACTGACATGGAGCAGGTGCTGGAGCAACTCCTGCCCGCACTTTCCACCCTCGCCCACGGCGGCACCACCTCCTTCCCGTCATCTGCTACTGCTACTAACGTGCAGCAGCAGCAGCAGGAGCTGCGGCAGGGACAGCGGGAGGTGGGGCAGGGCGCTGTCGCGGCGCAGGCGATGGGGGCGTTAGTGTCACGCTTGCGGGGACTGTTGAGCGGCGGCGGTGCTGCGCCTGACGAGGCATCTTCTCCAGGGTCGGATGCCGTACTAGCAGTACAGCCAGCGGTACAGCCAGCGGTACAGCTGGCAGGCGGTGGGGGCTTGTCTGTGCAGCGGAGAGGGATGGTGTCGGGCAGGGAGGGGGATGGCACCGGGCAGGGGGGCGGAGAGTGGCGCCTGACTGCATCCCTGCGTGCCGACATGGACGCGTTGCGTGAGGAGATGCGGGGCCTGCACGCGGAGCTCAGCCACACGCCGCAGCGCTTTGCCGGGGCTAGTGGTGGCGGTGGTGGAGGGAGCGAGGTGGGAGGGGAAGAGGGAGGGGTTGGGGGTTGGGAGGGGAGGAGGGGAGAGGTGGTGGGGGTGCACCAACAGCTGACGGCCATGGCTGCGGACAAGGTGAGGGTGCGGTTTAGTGGGCAGCTAGCAGCTTGCCGACGGGCACTGGGGCCGCTTTAGTGGCCTGGTTGTGGACAAGGTGAGGGTGCGGCTGAGAGGGCAGCTAGCAGCTTGCCGACGGGCACTGGGACCGCTTCAGCGGCCCAGATTGCTCTGCCCCATTGCTGTTTGGGGCAACTTTAGCGGCCCAGTTGCCGCCCCAGTGCTGTTTGATGGGGACCGAGACGCCCTTGCTGCCGCTGACATCGGTGTGTGTGCGCGCTTGCTCCACGTTTGACAGGTGATGCGCCTGGAAGCTGACCTGCAGCTGGCCCACGAGCAGGTGGAGCGATTTGACTCGGCTCTCAACGGCCTGCGCCACGACCTGCTGGTGAGCGCCACCACACCTTGCTTCCCATGCACACGCACGCCGCCTCAATCCAAAGGGGGGGGGCTCACACTACGGTGTCACGCTGTCATGGATGTGACCCCACTCCTCACCACCCCTCACCACTCCTCACCACTCCTCACCACTCCTCATCACTCCTCATGGTCGTCTGCATACAGTTGCGCCTGATGCTGCCTGCGACGCATGCCGGATCGGCCTTTTACACTGCTCTGCTGGCACGCATGTGTGACCGTGCACCTGCAGGCACAAGCTGCCGCCCACCAACAGGTCGTGATCGACCTCCAAACCCAGCTCCATGCGTCGCGCAACGCCGCCGCCACCGCCATGACAGCCGCTGCCGCCGCCGCAGCAGCCGCCCAGCAGCCTGGTCAGGTGGGGGCTCAGCAACATGAGCAGCAAGGGGCGAGGGACGGTGAGGTGGCGGCGATGGTGGCGGCGGAGTTGGCGCAGTTGAGGGTGGCGGCGGAGCAAGGGGCCTCGCTGTGTTCCTCATTGATGCAGCAGGTGAGAGGCATGGGGATAGTAAAGATTGATATGGAGATGGGCGATAGGGTGGTTGAATGGCATGGAGATAGGAAAGGTATGAGAGATGGGACATGGGATGCTTGTATGGCAGGTAGGAGAGCATGGGAGCAGACAGGATGGCTCTGTTCCATGGTTATGAATGGTGATGGAGGGCAGGGCAGCAGGACCAAGGTGCAAAGGGCCCCGAGAGCCGCCGTGACCTCATGCGCTAAACACACGAGCACGAGCACGAAACGACGCATTTCGGTGGCAATGCGAAACGATTGGTGCAATGCAGGTGGACGGTCTATCCGCCCAGGTGGCTGCCCAAGCACAAGCGCTCCTACACGCACAACGCGACCGGGACCAACTCGCATCCCACCGCTCCCTCTCCACCCTCAACCCACACCCCGACCCACACGCCACCTCTACCCCACCCCCACCCCCGCCTCCACCCTCCCCTCCCCACCCCGCCTTCGCCCTCCCCGCCCACCGCACCACCGCATCCTACGGCAGCAGCTACGCGGCAGCTTCCGCCCACCAGCACCCCCGGCAGGGCAGCAGCAGAGCTGCCCTCAGCCGTGGCACCCTCCCCACACCCACCTCCGCCACCGCTGCCGTCGACGCCCGCTACCGCCGACCCATTCCCACCACCACCACCGCCGCCACCGCCCCGTCCCTCCGCGCCATTCGCGCCGGCCGCGGCGCCACCACTGCTGCCAATGGTGGCACTAGCGGCGTGGCAGTACGCCGCAGCGGCATCTTTGTCAACGTAGGTGGACTTAACGGCGGCGGTGCTGGCAACAGGGCGGGGCGGCTCAGTCCTGGCGCCCGGCCCCTATTGCTCAAAACCTCCAGCCACAGGTCAGCAGCAGCAGCTGGAGCGTCTTCATCCAGCGGCAGCGCTTTTCCGCGTCGTGCAGCAGGGTCCCGTGTGGCCCTCCAAACCGCCGCAGCCGCGGCGGAGGCGGTGCGCCCGTCCGGCTTGGGGCGGTACGCCTGGGCGGTTGGTGGCAGCCCTGCCACGACCGGCGGTACGGCGGCTGGCGCTGCTGTGGCGGCGACGACGGAGGAGGCGGGGGAGGTGGGCGTGGATGTGTCGCGTGTGCCCGATGAGGTGGCGGCGATTCGGGAGGTGGTGCAGGCGCACATGCGTAGGATCAAGCAACTGGAATCCTTTGCCCACACCGCTCCCACTTCTTATCCCTACCCTTCTGCCGGTGCTGGTGGTGGTGGGCGTGGGGGTGGCTGGAGGGGCGACGGTGGCGGCGGCGGCGGCGGTGGTGCAGCGCATGGCGCGTGGTTAGGGCTGCTGAGCCCTAACAAGCAGCGGGAGGTGGCGCAGCTGCGGGCGGAGCTGGCGGAGCTGCAGCAGCAGCTGCTGCAGCGGCTGCGGTTGCTGCGGGCGGCCAGTCAATCTGGCGGTGGTGCTGCGTGCGCTGCAGCCCTAACTGCCACTGCTGATGGTGTCGACAACCCTTCCTTCCCCTCCTTCAGTGCCCCTACTGGCACCCACTACGTCACTACCGCTCCCGCTGCCGCAACCGCCCGCACCGCTGCAGTCGGTGCTGGTGGTGGTGGTGCAGCAGCACCAGCAGTGGCGGCGACGCACACGGTGCCGGCAGCAGCGTTGTTCCTGGCTGGGCCAGGTTTCCCTAGCAGCTTCCCAGCAGCTTCCGGTGCACAGCGAGGAGCTGCTGTGAGCGGCCGGAACAGGCAACAAGCACCCAGCACGCTCCAGCAGATGGGCGGGGCTCCTGTTCAGGCCACGGTGCCGGATCAGATGGGGCAGGAAGGGCAGGAGGAGGAGGGGGGGGAGCAAGAGGAGGGCTACGGCAGCAACACGCCGCAGCACCTTGGTGGCTATGCACCCGCTGCCTATGGTGCAGCATCTGCCGGTGTTGCTACTAGGCACACCGCTGCCAGCGGTGGTGGTGGTGGTGGTGGTGGTGGAGGGAGGAGGGCAGCGGTAGCAGGGGAGGACGCGGGGACGCCTCTTTTGGCAATGGCCAGCGGCACGCGTGCGCGCGCCGGCGCGGCAGCCAGCGCTGCGATGGCGGCGGCGGTGGCGGCTCTTTCCCGGCCGCCGCAGCTGCACACGCCGACGAGCAAGGGTGGCGGCACGGGCGGAGCGGGAGTGGGCGCGGGAGTGGGCGCGGGAGGGGTTGGCGGGGGGCAGCAGCCGCTGCTGACACCAGAGGCCACACCGCTGAGTAGCCTGTACAGCCAGGGTTTGCTGGGGCGCATGGAGGCGGCTGAGGGCTTCGCCTCCCCGCTGGCACTTGAGCACATGATGGGTGCGTCAGGCGGCGACGGGCAGCAGCGGCACCAGCAGCACGCATGGAGCTGGGCTGCTACTGCTACGCCCCAATCAGGGCTTGCGGGGCACGCCGGTGCGCCCTCACTAAGCCCTCGCATGCCTGGTGGTGTGGGCGGCATAGGCCCCAAGCCATCATCTGGGGTTGCGGCGTTCATGTCGCCTCCACCCTCGTCCCGCCGCAGCGGTTCAGTCACCACCACCATCGCCCATGCGCATCTGCAGCAGCGGCTAAGCCCTCAGGGCTCACCTGCCCGTTTCCACCCCCACCAAGCTGCAAGCTCCACGCACTCCTCCCCTGGCCATTCCAGTGGGTACGTCGCGACGCAATCGCAGCGAGCAGGCTTTTCCGCTTCACTTGGATGGGAGCAGCCCGCACCTCCCTCCACCTCCACCGAGCCACCACCACTCGACCCATCAAACGCCTCTCCTGCCCAAGCAGTAGCATCAGACGCACCCCTGTCGGCCCAGCAGCAGAACGGTGCTGCAACAGGCACCCACCCGGCAGCTGACGCAAGCCACACCACCACCACCCTCCTCTCCCCTCACCCTCACCCTCACCCACCCTCCCACACACCACCATCAGCACACACCACCGGCGGCACCGCCACCACCACCACCGCAACCGCACCACCACCGCCTACCGCCTACCGCCCCAGCGGCAGCAGCAGCGGCGGCAACACCACCCAGCAGCAGCAGCAGCAAGGCACAACGGGGCAAACAGGGCCACCGAGTGGTGGCGTCCACGGCGCCCAATCACCTCCGTGGAAACCCCCAGGCGTGACTTCTGTCCGCGAGCAGTCGCCCTCCGCCCCCACCTACCCCTCCTATCCTTCCACCACCTCCCAGCTGGTCTCTCTCGCCAGCTCCCTCGCCGCACACAAATCCCCGCCAAAGCCCACCACACTATCCCCCCAGCAACTCCACTTTGGCCCCAACGGCAACGGCGCCGCGCCAGCGCACCACCACCACAACCCTGGCGTGAACCCTAGCTTGCTGGAGCACCTGGAGCTGGTGCAGCAGCAGCAGCCGCTGCCAATCACTTCCGCCATGGTGCGGGCGCACGCGCGGTACGCCGCCGCCACCAACACCTCCTCCGCCTTTCCGCATCGAGAAGCCTCCGCACCTTCACTCGGGACGGGCAGCACGGCGCCTGCCGCCACGACGGATGACGTGAGGGGTGACTGGGACGGGCCACACCATGAGGAAGATGGTGGTGCTGGGAGCTGGGGAGGAGGGCGGGGGCGTGGGGGCAGAGGTCAGGACCACTTGAGGCAGGGGCAGGTTGGGCGAAGCCCTTCGTCACCGCCTGCGGCACGAGGAGGTGGGGGCCGTTTGCGCTCAGCGTCGCCGTCGTCCTCCTCTGCTGCTGCCGGTCGTCAGGTGGGCGGCAGGGCTGCTGGGGGTGCAGGCAGGGTGGTTGGCGGGGGCGCTGGGAGCTTGCTGGAGGAACTTGCGGCCATCTCGGCCGGGCGCGGTGGCAGCAGGGAGCGGGAGCAGGGGCAGGAAGGAGCGTGGAGTGCAGTGACGCAGCAGGAGCCAGCGTGGCGCGTGACTGACAATGGAGCGGAGGAGGGCGGTGAACGTGACGTGTTGGGTGCAGGGGAGGAGCAGGGTGGTGGAGAGGGAGGGAGGGAGGGCGGCGGGGGGCAGGCGGAAGCGTCAGGGGCGTTTCTGAGGCCGCTCGACGCGCTGCTCCCGCCGCGTTTGGTGTCTGCGCTGGTTTATCCTGTGGCTCGCACGCTGGGCATGGGCTCGGTGGCCCGCTTCACGCCTCCGCAGCAGCACGCGGAGGCGGGGAGGAGGAGGAGCGGTGCGGGCGGGGGAGGGAGGGGTGGTGGGAGGAGCGGGGCGGGTGGGCGGAGTGGGGGAGGTGGTGCTCCTAGGATCTTGGCACAGGTGGGCGGCAATCGTGGCCCATCAGGAGGAGGAGGGTTGGGAGGGGAGGGGGCGGGTGGGGTGAGTCAGCAGCAGCGGCGCCAGGCGGAGATTACAGCGCTCGCTGCCGTCATGGCAGGGCGTGTGCCTGGGGCTAGTTTGGTGACGCCAGGCGGCGGCGGAGGAGGGGGGCAGCATGGCGGCAGCCGTGGGAGCCGAGGGGGGGCGGCGGGGGAGCAGCAGCCACGGCCGTTTGCGCCGGCGGGAGGAGGTGCCGTGCGGCATTGAGTAGGGTAGTGGGGGGCAGGGGTGGCGATAGCGTAGAGCTTGGTGCGTGCAGCATGTGCCTGGAATCAGATGAGAGTTCGTGGCCTTGGATGGGACCATTTCGTTTGTATCGTCGCGGCTTTGTTTCTGCGCTCCTTCCGAACATAGCCAGGGAAAGAGAGACTCAGACTTGAGTTGCTTGCAGCATGCTCTTGCACGTGCGGCACGTCAGGACAGCAGCTGCAAAAGCTGTGAGCGCCTAAGGCCAACAGGGAGTCAACACGTGGGTAAGCAGGTCCCCAGTCCAAGCCTCGAGCCTTGCAGCGTCCACGCAGTGCCGCCTCCTCCACCTCTATGACTTATCATTCGCGTGCAAGCCACCTCAACTCACACCTGCTCTCTCTCCTTTCCGTGATCTGATGAACCAGATTGGCTCAATCGCTCGGTTGTCGTTGTTGTTGCTCAACCTCGTCAGTCTTGGGTCCGTGCAATCAGTCCGCAATGCAATCCAAATTGCTTGTGCAGCACAACATGATCAGCAAACGACGCTGCTCCGCCCAAGGTGTGCACCGCCATCAGCCCTGGCCTCGCTTCGCAAGCAGGCGGCCGCCAGCAGGCAGAACATCAGAACATCGACAGTGTGGCGGATGGCGTACGGGGCAGTGCAGCTCTGGCTATGCGACACCAGCGGGCAGGGGGACGGCAGATTAAAGCTACCGCACCCGCACAGGCGTGACTGTGCGGCAGAGTTGGGCAGGTGATGATGATGATGCGCATCCACACAGGTGCTCAGGTGTGGCTGTGCAGCACCTTTGGCGGGGTGCTGGGCCGGGCCCAGAGCTCGGCGTTGAGCCACAGCTGGCACGCCGCACACGCCGCCAGCAGCGCCATGCACAGCCCAAACATGCTGGCCAGCGACGTGTGGCTCACCTGCGACAACACACAGCCCACACAGCTGCTCCAGATGTAAAGAGCTGTACACACACACACACATCAGCACGATTTTGCACAGAGCGGTGGGGAGGACCTCTCACCACATGCGGCGACACGCGCATTAAGCTGCCCTCCCACCCAGCAGAGCGGAGTGAGGACAGGCAGATCTCGCACACACTGACAGCAGGATGTAGAGCATGATGCCCAGGCTCCAGATGTCCGACTCCTTGCCGTACTTGCGCTTGAGCACCTCTGGCGCCATGTGCAGCGGCTCACCTCAAAGAGTGCGATGCACACAAAGAGGTTGAGCGGGATGCGGAAGCAGTTGATGATGGTGGATCGCGTGGCCTCTGGCACCAGCTGGGCCCTCAGCGTCATCATGGACGGCCAAAAGATGCCCAGGCACAGCTCAAACACGCAGAACGCCAACACCTGCACGCATGGCAAACAAGGGCTTCAAGCAGCTTTACTGGCCTTGCTAGTGCGTGGGCCAAGGGGCTAGAAGATGGCCAGGCACAGCTCAAACACGCAGAACGCCAGCACCCGCACGAGCGGCCAGGTGCAGTTCATGGCCGTGCTGCACGTGCCATCAGGGTCATGCCCCAGGCCTACCCTCACGGCACCACCTCTGAAACCCCTGCACGGTCGCGCTTGGCAATCAATCTCAAACAGCACAACGCCACACCCGTCCTGCAGCCTCCCGCACACATCACCAAGCCCGCTGCCTCAGTGGCCTGGCCTTGCCTCCGACCCGTCCCGCACCTGTGCGTAGCCAGTGAGGCCCAGCCCCGTCTCCATAGGTATAGACATCCTTTCCAACTGGCTAGTTGCGGTTGCTGATGGGCTTGGGCTCATCGCGCTCGCTCCGTGCGACACTGTGCACAGGAGCAAACAGAGCAGCAGCAGTCAGGGTGACAGTTGGTGCACGGGACAGGCTGGTAGCGTACGGCTGGCGCAAGTTGACGGCCTCAACTCACCACCGCGGAGGTGGTGCTGCTGGCGGCTGGGCAGGCAGTTGATGGCAAACGGCACCGCCATGGACGCGAACGAGGCGAGGTACACCCACGCCATGTACTGCTGCGGCCGCATGCGTGCCATGAGGCGTCCGGCCAGTGCGCTGCCTACCATGCTGGCGGCCATGAAGCAGGAAAAGACCATGCCATGGGGCACCTGCGGTGCAGCACCATGACATGTTGGAGTGACTGATGGATGGAGTGACTGGTGTTGGAGTGGGCTGAGGGCGGGAGGGAGCAGAGGGGGCTGGCAGCTTCTGGGCAGCACCACCATGCTAGCGTCACAAGACCATGCCGTGGGGCACCTGCAGTGCAGCATCATGGTGTGAGATGCGTGCGATATGGGATCGAGGGAGAGAGGGAGGTAAGAGGTAGGAGTGGGGTGGAGATGGTGGGATGTTTGTGCCGCTTCACAAATTGTTGCATACGGGTGTGTGCGAGCTCCATGCTAGCGCCGCGGTCGTTAAAATGACGTCATGCACGCACCCACCTGACCTGATCAAGCGCACTGCCTTGCCCTGGTGGACAGAGGGCTCACCTTTTCCCCCATTGCGCTGAGTGAGGGCGTCCACAGGAAGACAAAGGTGTACAACACTCCCTCGTACATGGCCTGGAGGGCGCCCAGGAGGAAGATGCGTCGGTCTGCATGCGGGCGGAGGTGGAGGTGGAGGCGTGGGCGTGAGGGCAGCCAGGTGCAGGGAAACACACCCCAGGAGCAGCCTCGGCCAGCCCACACCCAACACCATCCAGCGGCCAGCACGACAACAACACCTGGCACCCAGAGTGTGCGTGGTTTTTTGCATCTGGTTTGGCGCCTCAGTGGGCGTATCAGATGTCCCGCAGCGCACAGGTACACGAGCAAAACTCTTGGTGATGCGGAACGATGCGGAAGGCGGTTACGGTGGACCGCCATTGTGACCGCAGTGTGTGTGCAGTTGTACGGGTGCAGCCCACCGCAAACTCCGTGCCACAGGACGCCACCCCACGTGCCGCCTCACCAGAACAAATAGTGACGACTGCAGCACTGAGCCGCTCCGTCACGCTGTCATGCGACTGGCCGCCAAAGTTCTCTGGCCAGCTGGCCGCCACGATGGCGGCCGTTAGGACCAGCACCACCACGGCGGCGTCAAACGGGGCAACCTGCACCACGCAAAATTCCCACCCAGTCCACCTGTCGGTCAAACATCGGGGGGCCCCACGTCTGGGG
>QAXK01000171.1:0-11756 GCA_004335735.1 Chlorella sp. KRBP
CACCACACCACACACCACACCAACACGCACCTTGAGCCCCTTGAAGAGCGCGCCCATGCCCTCGGTGCGCACGATGCGCGCCACGGCGTCCACCACGCTGTGGTACTGGTCCTCGGGGCGCGAGGACGAGCTGCTCGCCTGCACACGCACATGTACGCGTGGGGCGCTTAGGGCTTAGGGCTTGAGGTGGCGCTAGGGCTTTGGGTGAGCGGCATGAGCTCTGCTTATGGCCCAGGTTGGCTCTCTGCGCCTAGTTGGCGATGCAGCTACGTGGCGGCAGCGGACTGTTGCGCAACGAAGTGTGAGACGGTGGCGCGCGGCCCTCGCACCTGCATGCGGCTCTTGACCAGCAGCATGGGGTACGTGGTGAGGGTGGCTCCCAGCTTGGCCACGGCGCTGAGCAGGAAGGCGTCACCCGCTGTCAGCTTGGCAGCCGCCGCCAGCCTGCGCTCATTACGTACACACGGCGGGGAGAGAGAGAGACGTTGGCAGTGAGACAGCCACGCAGTGACCACCTGTAGCAGGCACATGCAGCCCAGGCCATCGGACCCATAAAGCAGCAACAGAAAGCCAGACGTTCGGCCACACGCGCCTGGCGGGTGCGCAGGTTTACGTGCACGTGACCCAGCGAGAGGCGGCATGTGCACACATCGACATTGGTGGGAAAGCAGCGCATAAGCAGCTCACGTTTTGGCGGTGGCGGCGACGGCGCCCGGTTGCTGCTGCTGCCGCTGCAGCTTGCTCCGCCTGATGTCCAGCAGCCGCGCCGTGAGCCACTCGTAGAGGAAGAACTGCACCACTGGGTTGACCACCATGATGAGCGCTGGCACCACACCCTGTTGCACACGTGACGTGCGGTGGCAGGCAAGGCAGGAGGGCAGGATGAGGCGGCGCTCCACACGGCACACGAGTCAGTGTGCCAGGCGGCACACGCTAGATCGAGCTCTTCAATCCAGGTACATATGGCACGGCATAAGGCGCCAAGGCAAGCACGCCTCACTACCAGTCCACACACAGTCGCAGACTGCTTGAACTGCACACAGGCTGTGCCAGGCTGTGGAGCACCGGGCATGCCCACAGCCACAGCAGCAGTACGCACCGGCACACTTGCCCACCGGAGGTAGCATGGCGGCAGACGCGGCCTCACCTTCCAAAAGCCAGGGATGCCCTCGTCCCTGTACAGCTCCCTGATGAGCGTCCAGGAGCTCTTGCTGGGCGCTGCCTGGGGCTGGGAGGAGCCTGCAGGTGCTGCGGCTGCAGAGGCTGCCGTGACGCTGTTTCTTTGCGCCGCCTGCATACGAGTAACAAGCGCACACGCAGGCGTTGCTATGCCTGCATGCTGCATACGGCAGAAGCAACGAAGCAATCCATGCAAAAAACTTGCGCGCTCCTGAGTCGGGCTCGTTTGTGCGCCACCATCTCGGCCCATGACCATACATACGGTACCCACAGCAGCGAGCGTTTGCACAAGGCAATGCTTAGGACTCCGTGCTGTTGCGTACCTGTTGCCGCAGCGCAATGAGCCACATGGGGTGCGTGGCGGCAGCGTTGATGGAGCCAGACAGCGACGCCACCAGCAGCGAGCCCAGCACACCAATGTCCGCCGTGCGCAGGCTGCCCGGAGCAGGGCCTGTGGGGGCCGGCCCGCCGACGTTGGCAGCCGCAGCAGCAGCGCTGCGCGACTGGGCCATGCGCTGCACCGCCTGCATGCCAGCACCTCGCGCACGTGAGGCTTGGTGTACATCTGGGGTGTTGGTGTATGTACGTCCAGCCCTGGGGACCACGGTGCTTGTGCGTGGCCGCTGCCGCTGCCGCAGGGCCTTGCGTGGCGCGCACAGTTGGCTTGCCCTTGCCCTGAGACGATGTGTCCACACCTGATTTGCGCCTCCCGCTCACGGCTGCCCTCAGACGCATTATGGATGCAAGCGTGCGTACGTGCACTGCGTGGGCCTCACCAGGATGTACGCCTGGCGGATGGAGCTGTAGAGGTAGAAGTAGAGGCCCTGGCTCACGGCGGTGGCCACCAGGAAGGGCGAGATGCCGGCCATGAGCGAGCTGAAGCCCTTGAGCTTGGAGTACTGCAAGTGGCACCACGCGAGAGCACAGGCGTCTGGCGCTGCGCAGCAGAACCCACACTGGTGTTGATGTGAGCATATGCATAGCCAGCTGCAGCTGCTGTAGCCGGCGGTGACGCAACCCTGGCCCCGTCGCGCACACGCACCAGCACAAGCTCCCGCAGAGGTGAGGGCAGGACCTTCCACACGCCCAGCGCGGTGCGCTCAACCTCCTCCTGCTGCTGCTTGCGCCTCTGCGCCTCCTCATGCTCCTGCGTGGCGCCGTCCTCCACCGTCGCCCCGGGCGCGGGGTTGCTGCCCTTGGGCCTGGCCTTCTGATGGCTTGAGAGGGCCTGCCATGTCGACACCTGCAAGGCACACAAAGCAGGCTTTCCTGGCTCCCTTGCGCGGATGCGAGAGGACGGACGGTTTGGTGACTGTGCGCACCGTGGTCAGGGGATACGTGAGGCCGTAGGCGATGCACGAGCCGATGGCGCCTCCGATCGCCTCCACGGCCGCCTCGCTCAGCGCCATGTTTTCGAACTCTGCGCGTGTTTGGGGGTCGGTCGAGGTGCACACTTGCATGCACCACTCCACACTGCACACTCGTCAGCTTGACGCACAGGATGGACGCATCAGCAGCGTCAGCAGGCGGCCCACAGAGAGGCGGCGGCGGCGGGGCGAGCGACGGGCCGGGGTCGTCCGCGCAGGTGCCGCAGCTGGTGGTGCGGCTGCAGGAGCTCTTGGCGCGCATGGGCGTGGAGGAGTACGAGCCCAGGGTGGTCAACCAGCTGGTGGACTTTGTCTACCGCTACGTGTCGGACGTGCTGCTCGACGCGGAAGCCTACAGCGCCCACGCAGGTGCAGTGCTGGTTTCCACACCGCGTGCACATGTGGTAGCTGCCACGCTGCAGGCCTCATCAGCACGTGTGGGCGGGCAGGCACACCGGGAAAGCAGCGCCTCCCCGCGATGGGCAAGAGCCTCCTCGCTAGCTCCGCGTCAGCTAATGGGCACCTGTGCCCATTACAGAAGCTTGCATCCCTCCGCATGGCACCATGTGCGTGCGCAGGCCGGCCGCCGGGCACGGTTGACCTTTCCAACCTTACGCTGGCCATCCAGGCACGCAGCGCCCTGTCCTTTGTACAGCCGCCCACGCGGGAGGACCTGGCGCACCTGGCCGCACTGGTCAACGACAAGGAGATGCCGCGCTTCCCAGGCGGGCGCACGGGGCTGCTCATACCGCCGGATGAGAAGGACTGCCTCACAGCGCCAAACTACCAGATCAACACCTCTGGGACATAGGGACCAAAGCTGGCGTGTTGCATTCGTGTGTCGCGCGGAGATGATGATGTGCTGTTTGTTTTGACATCACGGACAGGGCGCTGCACACGGCAGGAGAGCGTTGGGGACCCTGCAGTCACTGTTTTGGGACGCTGAATTGCTTTACAAGGTGGAAACTAGCCAGAGGAACCGGCGTTTAGGGAATGACGAACCAAAAGGAAACGGGAGAGGGCGAGCTTTGGTTCAGCCATACTGTCTTGGCAGTTCGGTGCAGCTAATGCCGCATGGAGAGTGTGTATCTACAGTGAAGATGAGTGCAACTATATGCCCTGGCCTGCGCCCGCGCCCGCCTCCACCCAGCCCGCGCGAGCCGCCGCCGCCGCCACCCAGCCCGCTGCCGCCCGCTCGCAAAGAGTGCTGCCCAGCCGCGTCACCGCAGGTTCATGCGCACGATACTCCGGACCATGTCTGTCTTGTACGTCTGCGTCGGCCGCCATGCGCCCGTGGTGGCTATCCGCTTGGACTCTGTCAGTCGCCGGTCTGACTCAGCCCTGCACAAAGTGGCACGCAACGTCAGCAGACTCTCAGTCAGTTGGAGCTCCCGCCGCCGCCCACAACCGTGGAGCAAGAAACCCCACGGCCCAGCTGACCCACACCGGCACTCACTTGAGCTTGGGTGCCTCAGGGTCGTGGATGTAGGGGATGGGCTCTATCCGCTGGCTGGCAAAGGCGTTGCTGGGCCTGAAGGGCGCGGACGCGTCCGCAGCTGCTGGCTCCTTGCCCTTCTTGGCATCCCCACCCTCGGACACGGAGCGCGCCAGGACGTACTCCCACTCCCCCGCCACGCCCTTGCCCTTGCTGATGGTGGTGTTGGGCACGCCGTAACCTCCTGCGATGCCATACCAAACGGCGGGCAACTGGCCACGGTCATGAGCGTGCTGTTGCCACGATCGCCCGCCCACCCCAGCCCCCTTACGCCTTGCTAGACGGCAGACTGCTTCTCCACTGCTTCTGCAAGGACCCTTGCGCACCCTTTTTGGGAGGGTTGGCGGGCTTGAACGGCGCCTCGCTCGCGCGTGCCTTGCGCTCCGCCTCCCGCTCCTGCTTCTGCCGCTGCTGCTGTAAGCTGAAGGGTTCGTGCTGGTACTCATACCTGAAAGAGCGATGCAGGTGGCCAACAGCACAGGATGTTGCCCCCTGGAGGAGCATTGCGTGATCCGCCCCTGCCCCGCACGCCAACCACTCACTCGGTGGCCACGCCCTTGTGTCCCACGCGCTGGCTGATGGTGAGCTTGTCATACCCAAACGTGCCCTTCTTGGCCGGCGCCGTGTAGATGCCGCGCGGCTTTTCTGGAATCTCGCCCTTCTTGGCCTTGACGTCTTGCAAGGGCTGCAGGTGGGCAGCGCGTACAGGCCAGTGCAACAGACCTTGACCCTGTGGCTAGCCTTGCCCTTCATCTGCTTGCTTCCCTGGCCTGTGGCCCCTCTTGACGTGTGAGTCGCGCCGGCATGCGCACGCACCGGGATGTAGGGGACCTTGCCGCTGGTGCCGTAGAAGTCCCCAGGGCATGCGTGCTTCTTCAGGTCTCCTGCTGTCTTGAAAGGCTTGTCCACGATGTTCTTGGACGTCTTGGCCGCCTCGCCTTGCAGCCTCGCCCGCAACGGGTCGACGTAGCGATCGCCCGCCCGGAAGATGAACTTGCCGAACATGGCGTCGTTGCCCTAAAAGCGTGCACGCGTTTGGCAGCCAGTGTGAGCTCGCGCTCGCCCCGCGGACTCCCCGCGGCACGACACGCGCGCCATCTCGCTCGTCACCTTGCCAGTCTTGGCCGCCGGCGCCTTCATGTTCAAGCCGTGCTCACGGTCGATGGGGCCCGGCGGCTCCTCGCCTGGCTTCTGCTCCTGCGAGGCCGAAGTGCTCGCCAGGCCCGGCGGCACGTCCGGCTTCAGGTATACATGCTCCTTGAACATGCCATACTTGGTCGTCATCTTGCAAGCGTGTTTTCGTGCGCTGTGTCGCTCCGCTGTGTTCGAGCGTGGCGGGCCAAACCCAATATAGGGCAAGGTTGCGCTTCCACAAAAAAGTTGCAAAGGGTCACGCCAACTGCAGCAGCTTGCCCATACCACCCCCAGGCACCACGCTGGCAGACACGACCGCCACGGCGCCCGCCAGCCTGGGCGTCGGCAGCGACATGCGTTGCTGCAGCAGGTGCTGGCCGTGGGCCTGCCCGGACGAGACCTCCAGCAGCCCCGGCCGTCCCTGGCCCCTACTAGTAGCGCCAGCGCCACCCTCCTCCTCCAGTAAGGTCTCCTCCTCCTCCGCCGCCTCCTCCGCCGCCTCCTCCTCCGTACGGGGGCTCCACGTCTGCACGCTCCCGTTGCCCTCGCTGTGCACGCCACCTCCTTCCCGTCCCGCGTCCCCGCCCGCGCCGTTCTGCTGGGCGCCGCCGCTGCCGCCAGCGTCGTCAACGTCATCCTCCAGGGAAAAGGACATGGCGCCCATGGTGCGCCGGCGCGCCTGCTCCAAGCGCTGCAGCAAGCTGTGCGCCAGCGCCGCATGCTGCGACACGCACCCTCGTCCGCTGCCTGCATCCCTCAGCCCCTCCTCCCGCCCCTCCTCCCGCCCCTCCTCCCACTGCTTGGCTTGGTCGGTGCCAGGCGCCTGGTCCAAGGCAGGAGAGGCGGCGGCGGCGTGGCCAGGAGGCAAAGCGGAGGCGGGGGCTGCCCAGGCTGTGGCGAGCAGCGAGGTCCAGGTGGTGGCGTCTTGGTCCACCTGATCCAACAGGTCACCAAACTCCTGCAGCCGCTGGCTCAGCAGCGCGCCGCCGAGGCGACCACCCTCGTGTTCCTGCTGGCTGCCAGGATGGGGCCCCTCCTCCTCCTCCTCCCATGCAGCTGCTGTGTGCAGCGCGTCAGTGCTACCGTCAACTGCACTGCTGGTGTCGTGCCGCTCGTCCCCTGCTGCTGCTGCTGCTGTTCCTGGCAGCTGCTTGTCCGTCGCTGCCGCCTTGGATGCCGCCTCCAGCGCGGCCGCAAGCCCCAGCATGGGGCTGCGCAAGGGCGTGCTCGCCGTAGCGGAAGAGCCGTCCTCCTCGCCCCGCTCCTCCGCTGCCAGCGCGCCGCCCAGCCCGCCAAAGAGCAGCGGGTTGACGCCGTGCTGCAGGCGACCAGTGCTGGGATGGGACGAGGCACCCCGGGCCGACAGCTGCTGTGCTGCCAGAGCGGCGGAGGTGGAGGGAGAGATGGCGTTGCCGAGCGACCTCAGAGGCTGCGAGGTGCTCAGAGGGCTGAGGGGCGTGTGTGGTGGCAGTGGGGAGCGCAGCTCATGGTCCTCATAGCCAGCGTAGCAGGTCCAGTGGCGAGGCGACTGCGCTGCGGGCTCAGCCCGCAGGGCGCGGGGGCGCTGGGGTGCTGACTGCTGCTGCTGTGCCGTGCTGCTGTGGGTGGGGCCGTTGTGAGGATCTTGGCGGTCGCTGCTGCCTGTGGGTGCCTGTGGGTTGGGGTGGGCGCGGTGTGCAGGAGAGGAGGCGGCGGAGGAGGAGCCCGTCGGGGACGAAGGGGAGGACGTGGCGGAGGAGGAGATCTGGCTGAGAGGCGTGACGCTGCTGCATGCGCTGGCACCGTTGCCGGCAAGTGGCACGGTAGTGGTCTGGCCCCGCTTGTCCACGGGGCGGAGCAGCAGAGGTGGCAGCTGGCGTGGCGCTGGAGGAGGAGGAGGTGCTGGCTGCTGCTGTGGGTGCTGCTGTGTTGTTGGGTGTGCAAGGTCGCCAGTGTCGGCGTCGACAACGTCTGCCGTGCGGCGCCGACCGCGCTCCATGGCAGCCAGCACCACCTGGGGCATCGGCAGCTCAGTAGCGCGCAGCAGCGGCGTGCTGGCCCTGCGTCTGTCTTGGCTGCTGGAAGGCATGGCGGCAGCGCAGGTCGTAGCGCGTCGCCACAGTGGAGGGCGGGCCTTGCTTGCGCCCAGGGGCTGCCCCGCCACGCCTGAAGAGAGTGGTGGCGGCAAGCTGTCTGCCTCAGCCTCTGCGAGGCTCAGCTGCAGCTCGAATCGCATGAGGCGCTGCAGGAGCGTGTTCTGGGGCGACAGCTGGTGCGTGCGCGAGGCCTCCGCATCGCTTGCGCGCTCTGCGGTTGGAGCAACGCCCATCGCTGCGTGTGTGCGAGTGCTTGCTGGTGCACTCGCTCTTCGCTAATGACTCTTTTCAAAGCTGGGTGCTCGACAGCTCGAGCTTGCAAGGCAGAGAACAGTCCGCAGGACCTGGCAGCACCCTCCCATACGATGCAAAGCGCAGTGCCAGCACCTCCAGCAGCAGCAGCTCTCATCAGCACGCGTGGGCACGATGTGGCGTCTCTGCGCAGCAGGTGCGAGGAGCAGCAGTGTGAGCGCCTGTGCACGACGAACACAAGCTCCGTGGCCCCCTCAGCAGCACTGATCCCACCAACAGCACACACTCACAGGACAGCTGGCCGCAGTCGGCGATGGTGATGACGGCCTTGGTGGTGCCGCGGTCCGAGCCGTACGACTCGATCGTCTTGACCACGTCCATGCCGTCAATCACCTTGCCGAACACAACGTGCTTCCCTGCACGCACACATTGCCGCAGGACAGCAAGGGTCGCTTCCAATGACCGATGGGTGCCTCCAGCTGGGGCGCGTAGGGTGCAGCATGCAACCGCCTCCAGAGCTCAGGCGCAAGAGTGTGCAACCATACCCCGCTCACCGTCAAGCCAGCTGGTCACCACGGTGGTGATGAAGAACTGGGAGCCGTTGGTGTTGGGCCCGGCGTTGGCCATGGACAGCAGGCCGGGGGTCGTATGCTTGAGGATGAAGTTCTCGTCAGCAAACTTCTCGCCATAGATGGACTCGCCACCTGCAGACGGTTGTTTACAGCGGCGTGGGTTGATGGCTGCAAGTTGATGTGCCCCACGACGTCGCATTGCCGCCGCCCATGGCGCTCACCCGTGCCGTTGCCGCGGGTGAAGTCGCCTCCCTGGAGCATGAACTCTGCACATTATGCAGGAGGTGCAGAAGGTCTGGTTAGTGCGTGCACCGACGTGCGCGTGTTGTGCGTGCGTCCGACCGCGTGACGCATGTGGATGGACTCACGAGGGATGACGCGGTGGAAGCTGCTGCCCTTGAAGTGCAGCGCCTTGCCAGACGTGCCAATGCCCTTCTCGCCTGCAGCAGCAGGATGGCGAAGCAGGCGGAAAGGTGAAGTGATCTACACGATCTGATCCAGGAGGCCCCCACCCGTCGCAATACGAACACGCACCGGTGCAGAGGGCGCGGAAGTTCTCGGCGGTCTTGGGCGTCTTGTCGGCAAAGAGCTGCGCGCATAGAGCGGAGAGGGAGGTGCTCCACGACGAGTCGGGCCAGGAGAACGGCGCCAAGCAACCACCGCAACGCGAGAGATCTTGCGCAGTGATCACGGCATGCCCTTCAGGGCCCTGTCTGCAGCCGGGGATGCTCGCGTGCGCGGCATCTGCCATCTCCACCCCGCTGCACGGCACCACACCCTCGCTGGCGCTCCCTCCACTGGAGAGGCGGGTGCTAATGGGGAAACAAATGCGAATGCATGTAGTATGTGATGGACGGCGTGGCCCGACATCGGCGAGGCGCCCAGTATGACAGATCGTGCTTGGCTTGCTTCCGCGCTCCTCCTTCCCCTGGGCGCACCTCGAACGTGATGCGTCCAGCATCAGACCTGCGAATACAAACACGAACACGCAGCGTTCGTGTGAGCCTGCTGCTTCCGTTGGCGCGGGACCAGGGCGCGGCCGATCCAGCGATGCGTGCCCGCTGGCCGACAAGCAGAGGGACTGCAGCAGGCTGTGGTGATCACCGCTGCTCCTCGAGCTGCGGCTGATCGCTGGCTGCCTGGCTCCTCGCTGCGCCAGCAGCACTTGCCCGCCAATCTTCACGTCGAAAAACACGGTGGGGTTGGCCATCTTGCTGCTGCTGTTGGGTCCTGTTCAAAGTGGGATGAATAGCGCGCGCTTGATGCTGCTTGGACCGTGGGGCCGACCAAAATTTGCACATGGAGAAAGACCTTAGGGTTGATTGTGATGGAGGAGGAGGAGGGGAAGGTGCTCACCTGCTGCCTGCTGCACACCAAGCTGGCTGGTTGGCTGGTTGATGCTGCCACGATCAAGGTGAGGGCGCGGATGTCAACCTCACCCACTTGCACTACGCTTTCAGCAGCACAACAGGAACACCCTACCACTACAGGTTCATCACCACAGCCCACCACACAAAGCTCAGTACCGGTGCTCTGACCCTTGGAGCGCCGCAGCGTCACCCGACTCGGGCTCCAAGCCGTCCAGGCCCTGGGGCGTGGCCAGCCCCGAGCGCAGCTTGGCCGCGGGCGGCGTCATGGGGTGCTGCCCCAGCAGCCCTGCCGAGCCCCGCGCCTTGGTCTTCTCCTTGGCCAGGTTGGTGGCGTTGGCCATGAGCTGGGTGCGGTACACGTCCACGTCGTGCGTCATCGACGACACCTGTTGGGGGACAGGCACAACCGCCGCACGATGGTGTCGCTTGGAGCTAGTGCAGGTGAGGTGCCTGGGGCAGGCAGCGCACTGGCCCAAGCCTGGGCTAGTGCCTGATTCTCCTCGCTGCTGGCTTTGAAGGCGGGCTGGCCTGGTGCTGCGGGACATCTGATGTACCCCAAACAGATGGGTTAATCAATCAAGCCTCACACAACCGCTGCTGATCCGTGCTGCCTTGGTTGCCGCGGCTGGGCCGCCGCGTTTGCAAGCGCACGTATACACAGCCGTGCTAGCCCACCAGCTGGCGCCTCTTGCCTACCTTGCCGGCGCCCTCCTTCTTGGCGTGCCGTGCCTGGAAGGTCTTGTACATCTGGCCGCCCTGCACCGCCTCCACTTCTGTCAACGCCTCGTTGGTCCATGTCGCAAACGGCGCCGCGCTGTGCTCGCCCGCGTGTGGCACGCCTGCGCTTGGCAGTGAACGTGAGCCAACACAGGCGCATCGCTGCAGGGTGCACAGCCTTGCGATTGATGACCTCCCCGCTCACCTTCCCGGTGCCCAACTCACTCTTCTTGCCCTGGTGCAACGGCGTGGACGGCTTGGAGTCGCCGCCGTACAGCAGGTACTTGGCCTTGCTGCAATACTGCTGCTGCGTCTTGTTTTTCTTATATTCGCCGCGGGCCACGCTGCGTGCATTGCAGGCAGACGGGGCGCTGCGGCAGGTATGCGGGTGCGCCACTCGCGGCAGGTTCGTGGGGCTCACGGCCAAGGCTCATCGCACTGCTTTGATGCCGCTCTGCTGCTGCTGCTGCTGCTGCTGCTGCTGCTGCTGCTGCTCCTGCTCCCGTTGTGCTTTCCTTGTCGTGCGGCATGATGGACTACGGCACTGTCGAACCAGAGCGAGAGCAGCAGCAGCAGCGAGCTGATGTTGATGCTGTCGCACTGCCACGCTGCTGCTCTCACGCTTGCGGCACTCCTGCAAGCGGCTGCTGCTCGCTCTCGCCATCGATCATCACTGCCGCCGCACCCGGTGTTCGCCATCGCGGCCTCCTGAGACGGGAACATCTTGTCGTATGGTTGAGGATGCCGACACCTGTGCCGTCCTGGTCTCCTTCGGAATCGCATGCATAAAGCTCTGGTGGCGTCCACACAGATCAGCGTCCAGCAGTCGTGGCCAGGTCCTCAGCTGACTCCACGATGCAGTCTACTGCTAGAGCCTGCGTGGCCAGGTGAGCGGATGCTGCTGCGCCCACGCAGACCGGCGGGCACGCTAATCCCCATCACCGGCGCAGGGCACCATCAGCAACTTGGACTGCTGCTGCTGCTGCTGCCGCGCATGCGCAGGGCCCCTGCTCTGCACGCGCGCCTGTGCAGCCAGCACCAGTGGGCCGCAGCTGCGCCGTTCCGGAGCTCCTGCTTCGCCGCGTCCAGGCGCAGCATGGCCACCGCCGCGGCCCGCAAGGAGGTGTTCAGCGCCCAGGAGGCGCAGGATCTCGTCAAGCAGCAGGGCTACATCTGTGCGTGCGGATCCCATTGGCTGCAGCAGCATGCCTCGCGAGCATGCCTCGTCTCATAAGACTACCCGCCCGGCAGGCCAGCCCGTCTCGTCGCCGGCTTGTACCTTTGGTTATGCACGTGGACCGTGTGTGCAGACGTGGACGTGCGCACGCCAGAGGAGTTCAGTGGCGACGGCCACCCGCCAGGCGCCGTCAACGTCCCTCTCGGACCCACCCTGCCCCAGGACATGAAGGCCAGGTTCCCGGACAACGACGCCAAGCTGCTGGTGGTGAGTGGCGCAGGGCCGGTCGTTGACGCCTTGGTGGCAGGTGACTGCATGCTCTGGGCTAGTGCCTAATCTTTCCTCGCTGCTGATCCGTGCTGCCTTGGTTGATGCGGCTGGGCCGCCCCGTTTGCAAGCGCACACACACACACGCACA
>QAXK01000172.1:0-15533 GCA_004335735.1 Chlorella sp. KRBP
CATGGAGTTCACGACAGGGTGTCATGATGCTGCAGCCGTCACGAAAGATCGCCAGGCAGGCCTTGCCAAGCAAAGCTCACGCATCACATGTCCACGGGCGCACTTTGCTGCTGCATACCAGGGTGCATAGCCAACGTGCCTCTTCTATGCCACCCCTGTGCACACCCTCCGCAGTGATCTGCCTGCTATTCCAAGCAGCCATGCCCGGCTGACGGCAACATGCAGCAAAACGAGATGTTCAACACGCCGGGGCGTGCAGGCCCTCTTGTGCAGTCCACACTCATTCAATGATTGTTCACCTGTGCCACAGCCATGTTGATGGCGGTTGCCGAGCCGACCTGTGCCGCCAACGCCGCCGCCGACTGCGTTGTTGTGACCTGCTGCTGGCTGGCTGCTGCTGACGAGGGTGAGGGTGATGAGGTCCCGGCGCTGGCACCGCTGTTGACGCGGGACGACGACGACGCGCCTGCAGCAATGTTCAGGCGTGCACACACAGTCAGTGACTGGGCAGTATGGCCACACACTCAGTGTTTGGCAGTATGGCACACACACTCAGTGATTGGCAGCACACGTGTGGCAAGCACGCATGCGCACGCAGAGAGCCCTCCCTTGCCCTGCACCTCTCCACGCATCCACTGCCTACCCCTGCCCGCTCTCACCAGATGTGGACGCTCCCCCAGACGAAGGCGCAAACGTCGACGCCCTGGCACCATTGCTGCTCCCCACATGCTGCCCATGCAGCACGCCGTTGCCTCTGCTCGCCGCCTGCTGCCGCTGCACCTTTGCACAGTCCAGGTCCACGCACTCCTCCTCCTGCTCCTCCTCCTCGTCCTCCTGCCCCTTGCCGCCCCCGCCGTTGCTCAGCCGCTGCTCCTGCTGCTTCCTCTTCTTCTTGTCGCGTTTCTGCTTGCTCTTGCTGGGCTTGGCTGTGGGTGACGAGGCGGAAGACGACGACGTCGCGCCCGCCGCCTCCCCCTCGCCTGCCTGCTGCTGCGGCTGCTTGCTGGTGCCGACCGCCGCCGCCGCCGCTGTACCATCGGCGCCAGTGCCACTGCTGGTGGTGGTGGTGGTGGTGGGCGCAGTGGTGGCGGAGGGAGCAGAGGTTGAAGGGCGGTCCGAGGGCGGTTGGAGGCTGGAAGGGTGGGGACTGCCTGGGGAACGAGAGTCTGCGTTGGGTGGGGTGGCGGGCTGCTTGAGGGGCTTGTGGGTGGCTGGACCGTTGGCTGTGGTGCTGGCAGTGCCGGGGGGTGCTGCGGGGGTGGGTGAGCCTGCCGGTGGAGGGCCGTTGGTGGTGGGTTGTGGAGTGGGTGGCGCCGGGCCGTTGGTGTAGAGGCTGCTGGTTGCTGCGATGCCTGCTGCCACCTGCGTGCGTGTGCAACGGGTGAGGTTCGAGGTGGGAGGGGTGGCGGAGAGAGAGAGAGAGGACGGCACGGTGACAAGACACACAGCGCGGGTGGTGAGTGCAGCGTGTGAGGAGGGTGCACCTGGAAAGAGTGGCGGACGAGGAGCGCTGTGCAGCCGGCCAGCAAGAGCACAAGGAGGCACCCCACGCAGGGACCGGTCAAGACCGCCCACACCCGCCTGCAGCTGTCAACCTGCCAGAGCACCTGTGCATTGCGTGCAGCCAAGGCAGCGCAGCCCACCGCGTGCGGTGCTCTCGTCCCTCCCGCTGTGTCTGCTGCGCGTGCTCCATCGCCCGCCCCTCCAAGATCGCCCCTCCCCAACAGCCAGCGCACCGAGAGCGGGTTCTTGAGCGCCCCGTGCAATGCCGCCACCAGGTGCAGGTCCGTGCCCAGCGTCACGTTGGACAGCGCTGTGTTCCACGCTCGCTCGGCCTCCTGCTCACCAAAGCGTGCCCAACACCGGCACAATTGCGACGCTGAGCTGCACTCTGCACGCTGGTTGCTGCTGCTCGTGCACGCGCGCGCATCACCTGCTCCCGCTTCAGCGCCACCAGCACGACGCCCTTGTGGTAGAGCGCCTCCACGCTGCCTGGGCTGCATGACAGCGCCTCATCAAAGTCCTGCGCGTGTGGTGGTGCGCAGCCGGTGGGATGGGCGCCGTCCCACGCTTGAATTCGCAATCTCTCCAGAACCGGCGCACCTTGAGCGCCTTGCGAAAGAGCTGCAGCCGGGAGTTGCACATGCCCCTGTTTATGTGCAGGGCGCATCGCTGCTGCGCTGTGGTGGCCGGCGGGGCGTCCTGGATCGCCGCGTCCAGCAGCTTGATGGCGACCGCGTGGTTGCCGCTGCTCACGGCGCTGATAAAGGCATTGGCTACAGCTGCAGCAGCCTTGGGAGTGCTGCCGCCGTGGCTGTCTCCCCCCTGGGCCATCCCGCTCTGAGCACCGCGGGCGCGCGGCGCGAGGTCGATGTCCATGCGGCCGCCACTCAGGGCGAGGTCAAGCAGCGCCTGGAGAGCCCTGAAGTGCCAGTGGCCCCCTTGGCCCACTCTAAAGTTCTCTCTGCTCACCGCTCCGGGGGGCAGCACGCGTTGCACGGTGCGCGGGCGGCGGCGCTCGGAGGTGCGCAAAACAAGATCAGTAAGGGAATACATAGCATTAGCAACGGTAGCAACGGTAATGACGGTCAGGTTCAGGAGAGGGAGCTCGTGGCGGCGCCCTCCGAGGCAAGGTACTTGCGCATCTTGGCCACCTGCAGTGCGGGGTGCAGTTTGCTGATTGTGGTCGCTTGCTGGTTTGCACCTGGCAGGCCCACAGTAAGCCCAGGGGAGCGTGCAGGGGGCACTCACCTGCTCGAGCACGCTGCGCTTGCTCACGCCTCCCTCGGTGTCGCGCATCTCGGCGCTGCGGTTGAAGTCCCACACCTGCACGTAGGGCAAACGCACGAAGACCGCGTGTGTGCACAGCAGGCTCCACGTTGGGCAATGGAAGCCAGGGCGGTGCTGCCAGACGCCTCGCAGGGCACCAGAGGCCTGCCCTTTCCACAGCAGATCGCTCACCAGTGTCACGTCGTCGCTGAAGAGCGGGTGGATGGTCTGCAGGTCTGCCACCGTCAGGTCGGACAGGGCAACGCCGCGCGTCTCGGCCATCTTGACCGCCGCGCCTGCACCACCACCACCGCCACGCAGCGCACCCGCCAGGCGGCCACACAGAGCTGGTGATGCTCTTGCTTGGTTAGTGACTGCAGCGTACCATCCGCAGTTCAGCGAACTCGGGAGGCTGAGTGCACCTTCCGGCGCACCTGAGATGTGGTGCGTCTCCCTGAAAGGCACGCCCTTGCGCACCAGGTACTCTGCCAAGTCCGTCGCCAACATGTCCGCAGACAGGCCTGCGGGCAGCAACAGCACACACAAGGCAAACACCCACTCAGTGCCTGTGGCGCTACACAAGCTGAACATGCGCTCAGTGCATGTGGGGCTGCCATTCACTGCAACAGTACTGCCACAGCAGCTGAGCAGCTGGTCTGCTTTACGGCATTAATGAACCTGCGTTGCCGCTGCCTTGCCACGCACCCTTGAGCATGCGGTCGGGGCGGATCTTGATGGTGCTCAGCACGCCCGTGGCGATGCGCACGCAGTCGTACACCGTGTCCACAGTGTCGTACATCATCTCCCAGCACTCCTGTGCACGTGAGAGGCACGTTAGCAGCCAAACGCAAGATGATCTCAGTGCAAGGAGTTGGCCATCGCGTGATTCAGGATGTTCAAGCACTCGAAGACGCTCTCGCTGGTTGGGCGTGCCAGTGCACATGTCAGGCGACCCGCAGCAACAGCACTACCATGGCCAGCGCACCTGGAAGTCCTTGTTGTAGGTGGTGGGCGTGCCCTTGACCACCGCCAGCGTACCCGCCAGGTTGCCCTGCACGCGCCCAGCCTTACCCCTGCAGACAGTTGTGTGTCACACACCAGGCACCCATCCAGCAAGCTCTGGCTTCCTCACAGCTGCACACCTTGCCGCCTGAAGGTGACCTGGCGACGCCGCCACACTCCTCGCTACTGACAGCAGAGCGTGTGGCATTACCCTTGTCGTCGGCGCTGTTGCTTATGCTTACGCAGCGCTTATGGCTCCACCCACCTGATGAGCTCGAGGGCGTCTGGGTTCTTCTTCTGCGGCATGAGGCTGCTGCCCGTGGCGTAGGCGTCGCTGCACTGCACAAAGCCAAACTGCCCGCTGCTGTAGATGATGAGGTCCTCGGCCCACCTGAGCAGGCAGGCACGAACACATGCACAGCACAAGATGCACAACGAAGTCGCATCCTGCGGTGTGAGCTGTACAAGAGGGGCCCCGCTGCGCTGCGCAAAGCGTTCAGATGTGCAGTGAGCGCCTTGTCTTGCATGGCTCTGTCCAGCTCAGACAAGCACCCAGCCCGTGCACCGTGTCAGGGGCGGGCTGAGTGCTCACCTGCTTGGACGAGTTCGGCGATGCATCAGGGTGCTCCTGCCTCGTCCTGCCTCACCTATTGAGGCGCGACCTCCCTCGCCAACCCTTTCCAGCCACACCCCCGGCGTCGTCCACTGGCAGTCCCTGCTCACCTACTGAGGTGCACCATGAGCACTGAGGCAAAGAAGACTGTCTCCATCACGTAGTCACGGTCACTCACGGCGTCCATGGAGTTGGGGCACACGCCACCCACCTGCACACCGCACGGCACACCACACACGCCGCCCATCACACCCCTCGCCACCATGCCAGTCGACCCGACTGTGGGCAGACTCACACATTGGAGTTGCCTCTGCACCACTTTTGCCAGAAGCAGAGTGCCAGCTCCATCACGCCAGAAGCAGAGTGCCAGCAGAACTTGCCTTCCCTCTTCCCTCGCCTCCCATACCAAGCAGCCCCGCTCACCATGCCCAGCTCCTTTGCGATGAACTGTCTGTCCACCAAAAAGGGGTTGCCCGCCAGCGCGCCGCTCCCCAGGGGCAGCGTGGCCACGCGAGGGAGCAGGTCCCGCAGGCGCATGTCGTCGCGCTGCCAGGACGAGGCGTGGCACATGACCCAGTGGCTCCAGCGCACCGTCATGGCCGGCTGGAGGTGCGTGAAGCCTGCGGGCCCAAGCATCGTGCAGGCGAGCACACAGGCAGGTACACACAGGCAGTGAGGCGTGGCACAGCACCCAGTGGCTCCAGCGTGCACCGTCATGGCCGGCTGGAGGTGCATCAACCGTTCGGGCAGCAAGTTGCATGGACGCCGCCTGCAGCAAGCTGCCAAGGCAAACAGCCCCCTGTTGCAGCTCTCAAATGTACGCTCTGCACATCCTACAGGCCGCAGCTGGTGCGAGCCCACAGCGCATCACATGTCTCCATAGGACCCATTGTGTGGCTCACAGAACCACAGGTAAGGGCGCACCTGGCATGAGCACCTCGGTCTCGGCCTCAGCGCGGTCTGCCGCCACGCGGATGAGCTCCTGCAGCGCGCCGCGGATGGTGAGCAGCTGCCCATACAGCCACAGGCGCGTGTCCGTCGCCACCTGCGCCAGCATCATCATCATTCCCACAGGTGCCCGGTCATGTCAGTGCTGAAGGTGGTTGGGGAAGCGACAGAGATGTGCCCTGAACAGGTGCGCAGGCGGTAAAGCAGACCTCACCTGATCGTTGCGTGAGCGACCGGTGTGCAGCTTGCCGCCCACAGCGCCCACCAGCTCCGTCAGGCGGCGCTCGTTGGCGGTGTGGATGTCCTCGTCGCCCTGCTTGATGACGAAGGCGCCCGCCTTCCACTCCTCCGCCACCTGCACCTCTCGCAGGCCCACCCAAGGAACTCCAATCTGCCCTGATGCTGTGTGTACACACTGCCCTGGTGCGTAGTGCACACTGGTGGCACACTCCTGTGTGCCGTGCCACCCGCCCGCCGCACCGTGGCCAAGCCGCCGACGATGCTGGTGGCCTCCTCCTGCGTGAGGATGCCGGCCTTGGCCAGGGCCTTGGCGTACGCTTGGCTGCCCTGCGCGACCCGTCCAGCACTCGCTGCTCTGTGAGATGGCATGCGCACGTGGACGGGCCACGTGACGGCGGGTGCGCAGCCACGCACCCGGATGTCCTCGGCCCACATGCGCTTGTCAAAGGGCAGCGACTCGTTGAACTTCTCCATGAGCGGGTCCGTCTTGCCTGTGAAGCGGCCGCCCCACAGCTTGCGCTCAGGCGCTGGTGCCGGGGCTTCCTGCGTGGCTGCCTGCGCGCTCGTGCACACAAGCGTCGCGCTGCGCTCGCACGATATCGCGGCCCTCGCTGCGTGTGGCGCTGATGCTGCTTGCCGCTGCGCCTGTTGGGCTCACCCTGGGAAGCGTTGCGGACGGGGTGGCCATGCCTGGGCAAGGAGCGCCCTGCGCGCCAGAGCGAGGTGCGGCAAGACGCAGGATGGTAGCGCGAACCTCGATGTCGCCGCGTGCCGGCCAATGGCGCGCTGTGCGCCGCTGGGTGGCCCGCGAACGATCTGCTTGCACATTGCCGTGCGCCTCCGCTGCAGTGCTGTGCCACTCGCAGCACCGGCTGGAACGGCACGCTGTGAAGCTGATGTGCAACAGAGCTCGGCAAACGCTACTGACTTGGTGCAGCGCCGGCCGCACGACTTGTGCACAGGGCGTGCTCGTGCTCGCGCGAGAAGCGCCGCAGTGCTGAACCTGGCCGAGCCGGCTGCGCGATGAGAAGGCGTGCGCCATGTCGTGTCGCTCCTGGAACTTTGCTTCTCTCCTGGCGCTTGGGTGGACTTCGGTGGAGGAACCCTGGACCTGAGGAGGAGGAGAAGCAGCAGGAGCGCAGAGGAGCGCTACAGGAGCGCAAATGCAGCTCCGCACACAGTGCACACAGTGGCACTTGTGGGGGCCCAGCCCGCACGCAACGACCTGCACGTGCCGGCGCACCCACAGCCCCCGCAGGACGGTCTCCTGCACCGCTAACTCCTCCCACCGCTTCCAGGTTCTTGTTGCGTGGTGGTGGTTGGGGGGGACTGTGGGGAAGAGCCCGCGGGCGGCGGACGGCGGCGGCGCGGCGCGGCGACCGCTGCCTGCGCTGACTGCCGACCTCTCGGCGCGCGGCCCGCGCCTAAACTCGACCTGGCCGGCGCAAAGCCCTCCTCCTTGAGCGCGTCCATCGTTTGAAGTCGAGACGTGGGCGCGGCCGGGGGGCAGCAGCACGAACACTGTCCGGAGAGCGCCGCAGCCCTCGGCCGGTGCGGCCCAACATTGAAACACGCCACACAGGCACCTGCAACCCACCGCCCCGCTGCCTCTCCACGGTAGACTGCTGCCGTCACACGGCGCCTCTGGTGGGCACACCGGCTGCGCCGGCCCAGGGTTGCCTGCCCTGCCAAGGTGGTGCTTGTCCCCCTGCCTACGGCCTTGCTCGGCCTTGCTAAGGCCTTGCTCTGTGCTCTTCCTTGCTGCTGCGCTGGCTCGCGCGAGAGGAGCATCATGCTCGGCTCCCATTGCGCGGCCGTCCCGGATGGCGCCACTGTCGCCAATGGTGCACCATTGCCACTGGCACGCGCTGGGGGGGGTCCCCAGGGCTCTGCTGCGTCCCTCCTCACCTGTGCGTGGGCCTCTGTGTGTGATGATGATTACCAAATCAATAATCCCTCGTGCCTGCCCACAGCCTGCCACACTGCGCACAACGCGAGCCACACACACTCACAGCCAGCTGCAGCACTCACACTTGCTCGCACTGCCCTCGCACACTGCCCGCTGCGGAGCCGCGGGTCAGACCTTCGCGACTCCGAGCCGCCCGGGGCAGACCGTCGCGCCGCACCGCGCAGGGCACTACAGGCGCGCATTGGCCGCACAACACACTGCTGCAGCTCTGCTGACGCCCTCGGAGAGGGGCTCCAGCGCGCTTGGCCATCCTTTCGTCATCTTCTGCACCACTACACAACACACCACGAATGAGGACCAGCACCACCGGCCAGCAGCACCAGGAGCAGCAGCAGCAGCAGGACGACGAGCAGCCCGCCTACATGCGCAGCAAGAACAGCGACGGCGGGGCGCGTGTCGACAGCGTCAACACGTCCCTCATGTTCATGCGCGCGCTGGCCGCCTTGCTGGCCTTCTCCGCCGCTTGCACGGCCGCTGCGCTGCTGGCCGGCTACTGGATCCTGTCCCAGCCCCAGCTCTGGCCGGCGCTGGCGGCGGCGGCCTTGGGCGCCGAGGTGCTCTTTGCCTGGGCCTGGGTGGCCAAGTACCGGCGGCTGAACCTGCAGCCGGCGTCGCACATGCCCAAGCACCCGTCCTTCAACCCCCGCGACGCGTTTGACAGGTGCGTGTGCGGGTGGGGGGTGTTCTCGGCGAGCGCCGGCGGCCAATTGGGGCGCGGCAGTTGGCGCGTGCATGCTGCCAGTGCAGGCATCCAGTGGCATCAGGCTGGCTGGCTGCTGCAGAGGGAGGGCAAGGCAGCGAGTTCCGAGCAGCCTGTGCCTGCTTCTTACAAGCGTGCTCGTCGTGCACAGGCGTGTCCTGTTGGGTGCTCGCCTCCCTCGCGCACAGGTTTGTGAGCGAGCAGCACCGAACCAGCAAGTGGATCTCCATCGAAAAGATGCTCCGCAACTGGTTCGGCAGCGTGCCGCTGGAGAGCATCTGCGCCGGCAACGTGGCCGAGCTCATCACCTACGGCTTCTGGTTCATGAGCACGTGAGCACTTGTGGTGCCCTTTGGCCAAGCATGGAGGGGATCACACTAGCCGCAGCACCACTGGCTTGCGCTCCTTCGCAAGCGGCCACACGCAAGCACGCAACCGCCAGCCTCTGCCAACATCATCCAGCATAATAGCAAACGTTGGCTCCATGCCCCCACCACTGTGTACCGCCTCACACCACGCAGGGAGGAGTACGAGGCGCGGTACAACCGCTCCGCCCTCGAGCTGGTACGCGAGCTGGAGCAGGCCTGGGGCCTGCGCCTGACGCCAGGCTACAACCCCGTCATGGCCTTCATGGCGCACCTCTGGCAGCCGGTGCGCTGCCACTGGCGCCCGCTGGGCTTCTACCTGGCCATCGAATGGACGGCGCTGCTCAAGCATGTGCTGATGCTGGCCATGGGCTTCACCACGGGCACGGTGCACGGGTTCACCTATTATGTGAGTGAAAGTGGTTGCTGCTGTCCATGGGCTGTACCACGGGCACGGTGCCTGCACGGCGTAATAGTGGTTGCTTTTAGCATCGGGGGCTGATAGTGGTTGCTGTCAACATCAGGGGCAGCCGGCACGCTGAGGCGCGGGACGTTTGACGTGTCCCTTGGCGGCCTCTCAGAGACTCTGCGAGGTATCCGAACAGGTGCAAGCCCAACCTCACACGAGGCTCCTGCTCCTCGCACTGTGCGGTGTGTCCATGCAGGTGTATGAGCCGGCCGACCGCATGGCCGCCCAGCGCGTGCCGGTGCTGTTCCAGCACGGCGTGGGCGTGGGCCTGCTGCCGTACGTGCTCTTTGTGGCGCGTCTGGCGTGCATGGGCCGGCCGGTGGTGGCGCTCGAGTGCTCACACCTCGGCATGCGGTGAGTCTCGTCGAGGGTGCTTCTCCTTGGGGAGGAGGGTCAAAGCACAATGGCCGCTCCGCGCAGTGACGGCATGCAGCACCACTCCAACAGCACGTTGCACGTGGCGGGCAGTGCTTCCGTGTGCTGACTCTCTCTCCCTCGTGCCATGGTTGTGATGGTGCTGCGTGCAGGTGGGTGAACCACGTGCCGGATGCGGACGAGGTGGTCGAGGCGCTGGTGGCCCTCATGCGGCAGCGGCTGGGCTGGGCCAAGGCCTGCGTGGCCGGGCACTCATACGGCACATTCTACGCCAGCCGGCTGCGTCAGCTGCACCCCGAGATGGTCGACTCGATGTGCCTGATTGATCCCGTCACGGTGGCCATGTTTACGGGTGAGTGGTGAGGTGATGACGGCGCGCGCGCTGACACGTCAGACCTGCGGCCTGGATCCATGTCAGAGGTTGAACAGTGTTGTTTGTGCGTGCTTGCACACGTGGTTTCCCTGTAAGCAAGGGCAGGTTGCGCATGCCTCAGCAGGCCTTTGTGAGCCCGTTTGTGACCCTTGCCGTGCCTGTGTGCGTGTGTGCGCGTGCAGGCAAGCTCATTTCCAACTTTGTCTACATGCCGGGCGGCGCCACAGGCAACCTGGTGACGTGGTTTGTGGCCAGGGACATCCACCACGCTGCCAGCGTCTGCCGCAACTTCTTCTGGTGAGTTTCTGCTGCACGCAGCGTGCAGCGCGCACTCCGCTTGTTTCACACTGTTGCTGGCACCAAGGCTTCGTGCACCAAGAGTGCACAGGCAGGCAAACGGCAGCGTGTGAACACCGCCGCTCACCGCAAAACACCAAGCCTGCACTGGCATGTGCCGCCTTGACGTTGCGCAGGAGCCAGCTCAACCTGTGGCCCGACCAGCTGCCGGCCCGCACGCTCATGGTGCTGTCGGACGGTGACGAGCTCGTGCCCGTCAAGGTGAGCGGCGGCAGGGATGGGATGGAAGGGAGGGAAGGAAGGGAAGGAAGGGAAAGCTGTGCATGTGTACCTACATGCGCTGGCGCTGCCTTCCTTGCTCAGCCTCTTCATCAGCGCACAGATAACCGGATGTGTGAACCCACGCGACTTGCACTTTTGTGTGCAGGAAGCCCTGGCCATGCTGGCCCACGAGGCGCCCCACTCGCGCCTCATGCACCACCCCAACCACTCGCACGCCGACTTCCTCTTCGACTTCCCCTGGCAGCGCCAAATCACGCGCGAGCTGGCGCTCATGCTGGACAGCCCCGCACCCGCCCTCCCCGCCGCACCGCCGCGGCAGCAGCAGCAGCAGCCCCACCTCGCCATGGGTGGTGGCCGCGTGGCGCCCGCCCTCACGCCCCCGCTGCTGGCACCCGCGCCAGCGCTGCCGCACGACGCACTGGCGGCGCAGCCGGTGCTGCGGTCGCCGGGCGCGGCCGCGGGCGGGCGGGGCTCCTCGCGGCGCAGGAGCCGTTCCCGTTCCGTCGGGCGGCGCGCCTCGGGGGGCGGTGGCGGTGGTGCGGCGCGGGACGGCGCGTCGCCCTCGCCGCTGAGCGACTTTGGCGACAGTGGCGGTGGCTTGCAGCAGCAGGGCGGTGGCCGGCGGGGCGACGGGCGCAAGGCCCAGGAGGAGCACGAGCAGCGCCACCAGCAGCAGTACCAGAAGGTTGGTGGTCGTGGCGATGCGGCAGGAGCCGGGGACGGTGTGGGTGTGGGTGGCGCGTCACCGGGCGGGAAGGAGAAGCAGCGTGTGGGTGGTGGCGGTGGTGGTGGTGGGGTGGGGCATGATCGCAGCGACAGTGCGTCGTCGTATGAGTGGGGCGTGGCGGCGCGGCTGCGGCCCATGCCGCACAGGCAGGTCAAGGGCAACACCCCGAGTGGCATGCAGCAGTGAACGGCATCGGCATCCCACGCCTGTAGGGGCCGCATGCCACGTGATGACGTTAGTGATTCCGAGCCTTTCACAGTCGCCAATAGCTTGTTTGGCCCACCATTCCCTGCGAGGCCTAGATTCCTTAAGCAGCTTCCAGCAGTGCTGATACGTCCACATGAGCGTGCGTGACCAAGCTGGCCTTCACGCCGTGGGCGTGCACTCTGCACTATGCACTATACTCCTCCACACATCAGCCCCGTCATCAGGCCATCAGCCTGCATGCGGTTGGCCAGCGTGAGAGCGAGCGGCGTGCCCAGGCACACATTCTTACATAGCAGTAGAGCCTAGCAGTAGATGATACGATCCCTCCCCCATTTGGTGAGCTGTGCCATGGTCGCGTCCCGAGTGACGGTTACGAGTGAACCACCGCGTACGGCTTTGTGTAATTGCAGCGTGCTCTACATTTGCGTCCACATATACATCGTGTCCCCCCACGAGGCGCTGCGTGCTTCCTATCCTGCGGTGCCGTTGCGAGCGGCGGGCGGTGGACCTTCGGCCCTTCGATGCTTAATGCCTGTGTGTGTCTATGGCCAGTGTGTACCTATGGCCTTCTGCAAAAGCGCGCGTCTCTCGGTGCGGCCGCACGTCCATGCGTCTCACGGGGTGCTCCCGCCCCCTGCCCACGCCACATTGGCTTTGAACACACGCTCAGGCCCACAGTGTCAGTGTGCATTCACACAGCGCAGCTCCAGAGACGTGGAGGAAGTCGAGGCCGTCCCACGCACAAGGGAGCGCAGCGCCATCGCTGGGCACCTCCTTCTCCACCAGTGCCTGAACCACCTGCAGCATCTGCAGCTTCAGAGCGCGCTCGCTTCGGCTCCTGCTGTTCTCGCTGCTGCCGAGCACACGCCATCGCACAAGGATGCCGGGAGCATCCTCGTGAGCCATTAGCTCACCGGCGCAACAGCAGAGATGCGGCGCTGCTCTCCATCGGCGCTGCTGGCGCTGCTACAGCTCGCGCTCGTGCTCGGCGTCGCCTGGGCAGGAGCCCCACAGGTGAGGTGCCTCGGGGGACACCAAGGCACACAAGGGATGCACAACGCCAATGAGCAGCCGTGCTAGACGTGCTCCAGGCAAGCATCTACCCATCGTGGTGTGGCGGTGCAGGCCCACGGCAAGTCGCTCCGCCACCAGCACGAGCACCAAGCGCACCAGCAGGCCTCTGCCGACCACGCGGGCTTCTACACCGACTCCAGGAACGACCCATCAGCTGACTACGGCACCAAGGGCAGCACCGCCCCTCAGGAGCAGCAGCGGCTGCACCGCTCCAAGGGCGGACGAGCGCGCGACCTTGCTGCCGCCCACGCCCCAGACGAAGAAGACACGCACGTGGTGTTCCACGAGGCAGATGCAGCTGAGCACGAAGATGCGGTGGCTGCAGGCGGTGGCACCGGCGCCACGGGCCACGAGCAGGCGCAAGCAGCGGCCGCGCCCGCAAAGGTGCCCACCTTCATCATCTTCATCATGACCACCATCATGGCGCTCATGTCAGGGCTTGGTGCCGTGCCCTTCTTCTTCGTGGACAAGCTGAAGAACACGTGGGCGGGCCTGGCCAACGCCGTGGCATGCGGCGTGATGCTGGCGGCCAGCTTTGACTTGCTGCACGAGGGCGCTCCGTACAGTCCAACGCTGACCATTGGAGGCATGGTGCTGGGTGGTCTGTTCATCAAGTGAGTCCTGGGGCTGACCATTGGAGGCATGGTGCTGGGTGGCCTGTTCATCAATTGAGTCCTGGGGCTGCCGCTGTGTGGGCTGATGTGGGCCGTGGCAATGCGGTGCGCGATGTTGTGCGGTGCGGCCTGGGTGGCTTGATCGCGTGTGTAGGGCCAGCCAGGCAGTACCTTGGCCCTTCTCAGCAGAACTCGCCAACTCGCCCTCCCACTCATTGGCCCCACCAACGACTGTGCTCCCGACGACTCACCTGCAGGGCTAGCCAGGAGTACCTGAGCCAGTTTGAAGACGCCAGCTTTGAGGAGCTCAGCGGCGCCGACGCACGCAAGGCCATGCTGATCGTGGGCGTCATGGCGGCGCACGCGTTTGGCGAGGGGTCGGGCGTGGGCGTGTCGTTCAGCGGCAACCGCGGCTGGGCGCAGGGCATGCTGGTGACCATTGCCATCGGGCTGCACAACATCCCCGAGGGCATGGCGGTGGCGACGGTCATGGTGGCCAAGGGGACGTCGGCCAAGAAGGCGCTGTTCTGGGCGCTGGTCTGCGCGCTGCCTCAGGTGGGTACAGGGCTGTGGGTGAGAGGAGGTGGATGGATGCAAGCGCTGCTCCATGTCCTTCTGCCACAGGTGGGTTCAGCGCTGTGGGTGAGAGGAGGTGGATGGATGTAGGCGCTGTTCCGTGCCCTGCCTCAAGGCACGGTGCAGGGCTGAGGGCCGCAGGGGAGCAGGCATGTTTTGTGTACACTAACAGCTGCGTGTCTGGTTGCGTGTGCACTGGCAGCTGCGTGTCTCGTTGCAAGCTGGCAGCCGGCCGGCTGAACTCCCAGCTCTTTATCGTGGATGCCTTGCCTCCACACGGTTCACTGGCACCGCTCCACTAACCTGTTTGACTGCATGCGCTGCCACGTGCAGGCGCTGGTGGCGCTGCCGTCGTACCTCTTTGTGGAGACGTTCCAGTCGCTGCTGCCCGTGGCCCTAGGGTTTGCGGCGGGCTGCATGGTGTGGATCGTGTCGGCCGAGCTCATGCCTGATGCGCTCGAGGCAGCGCCGCACCCGGCGGTGGCCACGGCGTGCACACTGTCTGCAGCCTGGTGAGTTTGCGATCAGCTCAGTGCACACAGATTTGAGTGTTCAGTGTACACTGTCTGCAGCCTGGTGAGTTGTGCTGCATGCACACCGTGTGTGCAGCCTGGTAAGTTGTGCTCAGCTGATCAGGGATGCTTGATTCAGAGCTGCAGAGCTCTGCAGCACAAAGCAGCTGCTTTGTGTGCTTGAGTGTGCAGCATGCCCATACGCACGCGGCAACGCAGCACCACACCACACCTCGTGTGCAAGTGCCGCGACTTGTGCAGCGGCTGAGCATGATTGCCACGCTCCTTCTGTCACCTGACCTCCCTGCCTGTCCGGTCCATGACCTGGGTGCACACGCAGGCTGCAGGGCCTGAGCATGATGATCGCCACGCTCGAGCGCCCCAACGGCCAGCTCGCCTCCCCCATCCTCGCCTCTGCTGGCGCGCTCACCCACGCCGCGCTGTGCATGCTGCCCGCGCTTTGCGCGCTGCCCGCCGCCGCCGCGCTCTCCGCCCCCGCCATGCCTTCGCTGCCGGCCAGCCTGGGCGCCACGGCGGGCGTGCTGGGCGCGCTGGGCGTGCTGAGCTTGTTTTGGCAGCTGCTGGCGGGCGGGCTCGGCTGGGCGCACGTGGCCATGTGGGCGGTGGTGGGCGCGGGCAGCGCGGTGCTGCTGTGGCGCAATGTCATCACGTCGCCACCAACGGCGGCGGGGGGCGGCGGCAGCGGTGGCAGCTCTGGATTGGAGGTGAGGCTGCGCGGCTCCGCTTGGAGTTTCGAAACGTCTCACGTGCACGTCGGATGTCCTGCCGCGTCAAGCTCATTTTAATATGCTATGCTGTCTACTGGCCTCTAATAACTGCCATCCACACGTTCCCGTAGTTACCCGCACCCACTCATCTGCTCGTTAGAGCTCACATGGCCGCATCATTGGCATGTAAAAGCTCGACACACGCAAACGTGTGCGCAGGTGCGTCGTTCACTGGAGGGCCAGTTCACCGGCGCTCTGCCCCTTGGCGCTGACGGCTATGACGCTAAGCACCACCCCGCTTACCCTAGCGCCTACCCTAGCCACCACCACGCTGGCGGCAACGGCGTGGCGCACGACCACGCCTTGGTGGTTCAGCACAGCGGCAATGGGCTGATGCGGCCCAGCGGGGGCAGTGGGCAGGAGTACGGCGCGAGTGGCTATGGTGGGGCGCACATGCGTGGGGCGGTGCCGGTGTCTGCCAACGGGACGCATTACGGTGGAGGGCTGCACAACGGTGGAGGGCAGCAGCAGCAGCAGCAGCAGGGGAGCGCCTTCACGGCGTATGCCCAGCAAGGTCAAGGTCATGCGGCGGGGCTGAATGGTGGCGGCGGCGGGATGGTGCATGTCAGTTTGGATGAGCACGGGGCGCAGCAAGCGGCGTGGCATGCAGGGAGTCAGTACGGCGGTGTGGCA